>PVIY010037302.1:0-24782 GCA_004026745.1 Myrmecophaga tridactyla
GAGGCCCCATTCCTGCTTCGGCTGGTGAGCCTCTCCTGTGGAGTTCATCCAGACCCTCCATCGGAGTCGTCAGCTTCGCAGTCTGCCCTGTGGATTTTGGACTCTGTGTTCCTGCGGTCACGTGAGACACTTTTATAAATTTTATATTTGCAAGTGTTCCCTGTTGATTCTGCTTCTCTAGAGAACCCTAACTAATACACTAACAGTGATTAGGGAGGGAAGTTTTACATTCTTTGACTTTTAGCATCTGTCCTGGTCATATAGGTGGCTGTGTGCAGAGACTTGTTCTCAAAACTGAAGAGGGGGTGGGGCCTGGGCCCGGATCCTTACAATTGATAGGGTTATGTAAACATGAACTTCAGACCTGAGTGAGAACAGGCCAATGATTTTATATTTTTTTAGAGGAGAACACTACTATTATTGTTGTTAATTATTTTATGCTCTGAGCCATGGAAGAGGTGATGGTTTTCCTGATAGTTTCCCTTTACTAGAAGCCAAAAACTGAAAGAAATAGCGTATCATCACTTTTGGAGAAGACATGGTTATATACCTAAAAACCCCAAAACATTAGTGAAAAAATATTAGAATTAATGACAAAATTTTGGGGGGTGGTTGTGTAGGAGATATCTGTAAACAGAAAAGTGCACATTCTCTGTACAGTTTGTAAGTATCTAGGAAAGGAAGAAGGGAAAGCATCTCAGTCATATTAACAACAAAAAGAGTCATATTGGAATAAATTAAATTAATATTAATTATACTTAATTTATTAAATAAAAATTTTAAAGGCATAGAATATCTATGAGGAGCACAATAAGATCTTACTGAAGTACATAAAATAAAATCTGAACAAAGGAAATATACATATATTTTGAGATTAAAGAGGTAATATAAAAAGTTAATTTTCCAAAAATCATTTTGCATATTGTATGTAATTCCAATTTGAATCTCAGGAGATTTTGGTGGAAATAACATATTTTATATATGTGTATTTATTTAACATATAAAATATATTAAAATTTGTATGAAAAATAAATTGAAATAGCTAAGCATATTTTGAAAATAATGAGTAGCATAATAAAAATATGAGAGAGTGCAAAATGTGCCAAAATGTTGACAATGGGTGAATCTATATGAAGGGTATATGTGAGTTTATTATAATATTTTCTACAACTTTTCTGTAAGTTTAAATTCTTTTTCAAAATAAAAGTTCAACTCATCTAAATAAGAATGACATGGAATAGTTATACCAGATATCAGAACATACCAAAAATGAAGTCAATATGGTATTCATGTAAAAATAGACCAATAAACAAATATGATAGTGTGAATGGCAAAAGGAACCAAGATAAAATTTCATCTGGATTAAAAATTTAAAAATTAATAGCAATTATGAACTGTTGTGAATGTGACTGTGAACATTGGTATACAAATATTTGTTTAAGTCTCTGCTTTCAATTCTTTGGGGTATATACCTAGAGGTGGGATTGCCTGGTCATATAATTCTATGTCCAGTTTTCTGAGGTACAGTACAACTGTTTTCCTTAGTGACTACACCATTTTTAACTTAAGTAATTAAACTTTTTATTGTGGTAACATAGATCCAACTCAAAATTTCACATTTCATTTACTTTCAAGTATACATTTACTGTATTAGCTGGGATTGTCTAGAGAAACAGAATCAGCAAGAGATATCTGTAAATATAAAATTTATGGAAGTGTCTCATTTAACCATGGGGATGTAGAGTCCAAGGTTTATAGGGCAGGCTACAAGCTGACAGCTCTGATGAGGTCTTCAACAAACTCTCAAGAGAGGCTGAATGGCTGAAGCAAGAGTGAGTGTCTCTTCTGAGTGCTCCTTAAAAGCCTTCTGATGATTAGATTAAGCATCACTCATTGTAGAAAACACTCCCCTTAGCATCAGTTGTGGATGCTGCCAATGTGGTCATGATTTACATCCATGAAATGTCCTCATAGCAAGAGGCAGTCCAGTGCTTGCCTGACCAACAACCAACCACCATCACCTGGCTAAGTTGACACATGGACTGACCATGACAGTCCACCCCTTGTCAACTTGGCAGCTATACACATCACCTTAAACCATACTTAATCTCTAAATAGAAAACAATAACAGACACATTTTTTTCCTCACCTAATAATACTCAACTGTCCTGCATACAACAAGAAATGCATCAAATCTCCCTAGAATAGGGTGCAAGTAATATTCACTCTTAAATTTGATATCTTACAACTTAAATACTATAACATGAACAAAACCTCTTATGTCATATGATGAAGGAGCTAAAATAAAGAGGAAAACAAAGATATTTGATGTATGTATAAATAGATACTCATTACAAAGCAAGGAAGAAATATTCATATAATTACAGTCCTTGGTTCTGTAACTGATCACGTGGTTGTAGTTCATATTTATCACTACCTTCTTCCACTACCCATCCCATGTTCCCTTTACCCTCAGCAAGCACTTCAGCTGGCTGTGGTTCTTTGCCTGCTGGGGTGACCCAAACCTTCATTCCTGAAGTTTCAGAACCATTGGTAGTCTTGCCTGGATTGAGCTGTTGCAGTTTTCCAATGATTTCAATCACAGGGCATGGTAGTACTACAAGACACACTAGGGGAATCTCCTATATTCCAGGAAAACTCTTTTTTACCTTCATTGTGTAGTTGCAATCCTTTTCCCTGCTAGTCAGGGTCAAACACCCCAGCCAGTAAAGTAATCCCCCTCTTGGTTTTTTGATCCAGGGGCATGAATAGTCCAAAGTGACCAGGTGGCAGTCTTAGATTCCAGTTCAATGGAATCATTGTTGTTTCTCCTGATGGTCATATTCCCTCTTCTGGGACTAAAATCTGTAGACCAGCAGAGCTCAAGGTCGCAGGGACAAGGATGCAAAAATTTTCCTGGTGGATCACTGGGGTAAGTGAGTGGTGCCACTCCCATTTCCTCTCCTTGGTTCCTGGACCCATGGATCTTGGCTATGGGAGAAACAGCACCACATAGCAGGGGAGGCTGATTCAGACCATACACAACCTCCTGGAGAACATCACCACAGTCCCGCAAGGTATTGTCACCTAGTTGACACCATAATTGAGTTATCAAAAAAACCACTGTTTTATCAACCCAGCTGCCTCTGGATGATGGGTAATATGGTAAGACCAAAGAATTCCATGAGCATGTGCCCATTCCTACACTTCATTTGCTGTGAATTGGGTTCCTTGATCAGAAGCAATGCTGTGTGAAATACCATGATGATGAATAAGGCATTCTGTAAGTCCACAGATGGTAGTTTTGGCAGAAGCATTTGTGTGCAGGGAAAGCAAACCCATATCCAGAGTATGTGTCTATTCCAGTTAGAATGAATCACTGCCCCTTCCATGATAGAAGTGGTCCAATGCAATCAACCTGCCACCATGATCACCTTGGGGAATGGCGCCATATTGGGGATGAGTGTGGGTCTCTGTTGCTGGCAGATTGGGCACTCAGCAGTGACTGTAGCCAGGTCAGCCTTGGTGAGTGGAAGTCCATGTTGCTAAGCCCATGCATAACTTCCCTCCCTACCACAGTGACCACGTTGCTCATGAGCTCATTGGGCAATAATAGGAGTTGCTGGGGGAAGACACTGACTGGTATCCACAGAACAGGTCATCTTACCCACTCGATTATTAAAACATTCCATTGCTGAAGTTACCCTCTAATGTGCATTCACACAGGACACAAATATCTTCATGTTTTCAGCCCACTCAGAAAGGTCTATCAACATACCTTTTCCCCAGATCTCTTTGTCACCAATTTTTGAATCATGCTGTTTCCAAGTCCCTGACTGTTCTAGTTTGTTAGCTGCCAGAATGCAATATACCAGAAATGGAATGGCTTTTAGAAAGGGGAATTTAATAAGTTCCTAGAAAATGTCCCAATTAAAATAAGTCTATAGAAATGTTCAATCTAAGGCATCCAGGGAAAGAAACCTTGGTTCAAGAAGGCCGATGTTCAGGGTTTCTCTCTCAGCTGGAAGGGCACATGGTGAGGTCTGCTAGCTTTCTCTGCCAAGTGGCAGCTTCTTGGTTCATGACGCTCCCCAGGAGGCGTTTTTCCTCTTCATTTCCAAAAGTTGCTGGCTGGTGGACTCTCTGCTTCATGGTTCTGCAGCATTCTGAAGCTTTCCCTAAAAATGCTTCTTATTTTATAGGATTCCAGTAATCTAATCAAGACTCGTGTAGAATGGGTGGAGACATGTCTCCATCTAATCAAGTTTAATATCCACAATTCAGTCACACCTCCATGGAGATAACCTAATCAAGTTTACAACCTATAGAACTGAATAGGGAATAGAAGAAACTGTTGCTCACACAAGATTGATTAGGATTAAAACATGGCTTTTCTAGGGCACATAAATCCTTTCAAATCAGCACTGACCATCCATCCAAACCATTTTAGCAACTACCCATGAGTCACTATACAAATGCAACTCTGGCCAGTTCTTCCAAGAAAAATGAACAACTAGGTGCACTGCTTGAAGTTCTTCCCACTGGTCATGGGAGATTTCTATCACCACAGTCCTTCAGGGACATCCTAGAGAGGTACAGCTGTCCACTTTCAGGTGGTACCTGCATATTGTGCAGAACCATCTGTAAACCAGGCCCGAGTTTTCTCTTCCTCAGTCAATTCAGTGTAGGGAACTCCCAAAGAGGTCACAGCTCTGGTCTGGGAAAGAAAAGGTAATGTGAAAGGAGTGGAGACCATGGGCATTTGGGCCACTTCCTCATGTAATTTGCTTGTGCCTTCAGGACCTGCTCTGGTCTTATCTCATATATACCATTTCTATTTTATGATGGAGTGCTGCTCCATAAAGTATGCCTAACTTCATGGCTTGGTGGGCCAGATATCACCCAGTTTATGATAGGCAACTCAGGCCTCCTGAAAATTTGGTGGGCCATGGTTAAGCATTCCTCTACTAAGGTCCAGTAACAGGCCAAAGCTGTTTCTCAAAAGAAAAGTAGTTATCTGCAGCAGATGGTAAGGCTTTGCTCCAAAGTCCTAAGGGTCTGCGATTCTCCTATAGGGGCTTGCCAAAAGCTCCAGAAAGCAGTTATATTTGCCACTGACATTTCCAGCACCATTGGATCTGCTGGATCATATGGGCCAAGTGGCAGAGCAGCTTGTACAGCAGCCTGGACCTGTCACAGAGCCTCCTCTTGTTCAGGTCCCCACTCAAAATTAGCAGCTTTTCTGGTCACTCGATAAATTGGCCAGAGTAGCACACCCAAATGAGAAATATGTTATGGTCAAAATCCAAAGAGACCAACCAGGCACTGTGCCTCTTTTTGGTCATAGGAAGGGCCAGATGCAGCAACTTATTCTTCACAATAGAAGGGATATCTTGACATGTCCCACACCACTGGACACTTAGAAATTTCAGTGAGGTGGAAGACCCCTGTATTTTTTTTGTTGGATTTATCTCCAATCCTCTGATATGCAAATGCCTTACCAACAAGTCTAGAGTAGTTGCTACTTCTTGCTCACTAGGTCCAATCAACATGATATCATCAGTAGAATGGACCAGTGTGATGTCTTGTGGGAGAGAGAAATGATCAAGTTCCCTGGGGACAAGATTATGACTTAGGGTTGGAGAGTTGATATACTCCTGAGGTAGGACAGTGAAAGGATATTCCAGCTGAAAGCAAACTGTTTCTGGTGGTCCTTACTAGCACCTATTGAGAAAAAAGCATCTGCCAGATTAATAGCTACATGCCAGGTACCAGGGGATGTATTGATTTGCTCAAGCAATGATACCACATTCGGAACAGCAGCTGTAATTAGAGTCACCACCTGGTTGAGTTTACAATAATCCACTGTCATCCTCCAAGATCCATTTGTTTTCTGCACAGGCCAAATAGGAGAGTTGAATGGGGATGTGGTAGGAATCACCACCCCATGCATCCTTCAAGTCCTTAAGAGTGGCAATATTCACTGCAATCCCTCCAGGAATCCAGTATTGCTTCTAATTTACTATTTTGCTAGGTAGGGGCAGTTCCAGTGGCTTCCACTTAGCCTTTCCTACTGTAATAGCTCTCACTCCATGAGAGAACCAATGTAGGGATTCTGCCAGTTGCTCAGTATATTTATTCCAATTATGCATTCTGGAAAGGGGAAATAACTAAAGAATGGGTCTGGGGGCCCACTGGACCCACTGTGAGATGGACCTGAACTAAAAAACTCCATCGATCACCTGACCTCCATAAGCCCCCACTCTGACTGGTGGACCACAGTGATGTTTTGGGTCCCCTGGAATTAATGACACTTCTGAACCAGTATCTAATAATCTCTGAAATATCTGCTCATTTCCTTTACCCCTATGCACCGTTATCCTGGTCTAAGGCTGTCTGTCTCCTTGGGGAAGGCATGGAGGAAGATTAACGGTATAAATTTGTGGTGATGTGACAGGGTTCTCCCCCAAAGGGACCTGGCCTCCCCCTCATTCAAGGGGCTCTGGGTCTGTAAACTGTCTCAGATCTGGAAATTGGTTAAGGGGATGTGACTCTCTGATTTTGCAATTTAAGTTAGACTTTAGTTCACTTGACCTAGAACTCTTATACAGCTCAAACAAGAATTTAGTAGACTGCCATCTTTTGTACTCCTAGGTACCCCATTATCTACTAGCCAATGCCACAGGTGTCTGTGAGTTAGACTATTTTGACTACTGCTTTGAGTTTGCAGTCCTTTATGATAGCCATGTCCACCTTGTCTTTGGTAATTAAGTGCAGCCACCTGGCTTCTGCCAACTTGGGATCTGATCATCAGCATTGTGCTTAAGGATTCCAGCTCAGTGACAGCTGTTCCCACAGTATTGTCTGACCTATAGAGAAGGGCGACTACAGAGCTTTTCAGGGATGATGGAGCTAGTCTCACAAATTTATTTCTCACAGTTCTGGTAAAAGGTGCATCTTCGGACATTTCTGGGGTGTAAGAGCAGGCTTTCCATGATAAATCCACTCTGACATTCCAATGTCTCTTATGCCATCGGGTCCCCTCATCTACATTATACCAGGGCAGTTCTGGCATTTCAACCTCAGGTGATGTTGGTCACCTTTTGATCCATGTTCAACCAACCATCCAAACAAACTGTTAATGCCTTTTCTAATCCCTCAAGCTATAACATTGAATGCAGATCAATAAATTCAGCCTGATCCAGCTATATATTCCTCCCACCATTATCCCACACCCTTAAAATCCATTGCCACACATATTTCCTTGATTTCTGTCTATATAAATTTGAAAACCCATGCAGTTCTTTTGGAGTATAGCATACCTTCTTGTGGGTGACACTTTGTACCTCACGTTTTGGGACCTGTTGGGACTTTCACCTAGTTACAGGTCTGGAAGAAATGAGGGGTGGTGTGGGTGGATCATGAAAAGAATTAGAAGTATCTTCCAAGGTAATTGCTTTAGGGCATTCGTTTGCAGTTTCAACTGGTGAAAGAGGATTAATCACTCCAGGGTTAATCCCTTCAGGTGGAGGTTAGGTGGACAGCTCCTCAGGGCAGGCTGGAAGTGGGGCGACTATGTCCTCAGGGCAGAGACTATTATTACAGGGTTATCCAGAATAGGCTCAGCATGATCTAAGGTTTCAACATTTCCACTGCCATCATTATCAACCCATATGTTGCCATCCCATTTTTCAGGGTCTCACTCTTTTCCAATCAATGCCCTCACTTTAACGGCAGATACCATGCAAAGTTGAGATTTCAGTTTATGTTGTAAAGTTGCTACCCTAACAATGAGACTCTGAGTCTGATTTTCAGAGACCTCAAGTCTGCATCTACAGGAAAAAAGATTTTCCTTCAGGTCATTCAGAAACTTTTTCATCTGTCATATGATGCTTAAGCTTATGATTTGAAGGTTTCAGCTCATCCCTTTCCCTCATCAAAGCATTCAGCATGTTTAACAATGACTAGGCAACATCTCTATACCTCCTAATTCCATAAAACCCTATAAAGGTGTCAAAAACATTATTCCCCAGAGCCTGGCTTCATATAAGTGAAGCATTAGCAGAATCCAATGGTGATATTTTGACTATCTCTTTTGCCAACTCACTCCATGGACTGGCAGTGTCATTCTGATTATGGGGAAGAGAGTCTATAGTGTCTCTGAGTCCAGTCAGAGTAGAAAACAACCATAAAAATCCATTTTTAAGGTTCTGTTTTTTAAGAACCACTCCTGGTACCAAGCTGTATTACCGAGGGTTCTCTAGAGAAACAAAATCAGCAGGAGATATCCGTAAATATAAAATTTATAAAAATGTCTCACATAACCATGGGGATGTAGAGTCCAAGGTCTGTAGGGCAGGCCACAAGCTGGCAGCGCCAATGAAGGTCTCAAGGAACTCTCAGGAGAAGCTGGCTGGCTGAAGCAGGAAGTGTGATTGTCTCTTCTAAATCCTCCTTAAAAGCCTTCTGGTGATTAGATTTAAGCAACACTCATTGAAGAAGACCTCCCCTTAGCTGATTGCAAATGTGATCAGCTGTGGATGCCACCAATGTGGTCATGATATAAGTCCATGAAATGTCCTCACAACAACAGACAAGCTAGCACTTGCCTGAACAGATAACCGGGAACTACCACCCGGCCAAGTTGACACATGGATCTGACCATGACAATTATATTCCAATTCTGCATGATCATAAAAATGAATAGCAAGAAATATGTATGTAGGTTAATATAATGATGGACAAAAGTATGCAAGACTATTAATGTGAATTACTGGGAATATGTGGGGCAGGGGAGAAATGAGGAGGGGGAGAGGGAAAGCAATCGAAAAAGGAAAGGAAGAAAAGTACCACATTAATAAAAAATAGGATGTAAGATTCTATCAAAGCCATTGTTGATGTAAACTTATATGCATATATTTATTTAAAAATAAAAATTTTCTTATAAATTAAAAGTGAAAAATCTGTTAAGGTTTACATAGAAATTTCATTATGTTCTTGGTAATTACATGTGTATCAGTTCATTTTAGTTAATATTCAATTAAAAAGGTAAAATTCATTTTAGTTAGTATGTTTTAAAATCATTTTCATGTATTGATTTACATTTGTATATTTGAATTTTTTGTTGATACTATCCCCAATTTTTAAAAATAAATTAATGGTTCATTTACGCATAAATGTAGCTATGAAAATAATGATGCAAGGATGGCAACTCAAAATAATCCCATATAAATCAAAGCAAGCCTTTGGCATGGTTATAGAATGTGAATCTATAGTTTAAATGACTTTGCAGGGACTTTACAAATAACCATAAAAAAATTGCCAATAGGAAGCAAATTTTAATTTAACTCTATAATTCAACTAAATATTTCAAGTCCAGGGTCTATCTTCATTGTCTAGCTAGTGGTCATTTACTTGTATTATGGGAAGAAGTAGAATAGATGAGGATATTAATTATAAAATGTAGTGATCAAAAGGAGTAGGGGGAGTTATGACAGAGAATTTAGGAATTATCAAATGAGTATTATTGCTGAATCATTATATTGATATTTCTTTTTAATCTCCAGTGTCTTGGAGGAGCTAGAAAGAAAAAACCTGAAATTATGGAAATATAACCTGTACCAAACTTTAAATATGTTCTATAACTCCTTGTTGAAATATACTTTAAAACATTACTTTTTTGTATATATGTTGTTGTCACAATAAAAAAAAAACAGAAAAAAAGAAGGGATGCTCAATATTATTGTGGGCCTCAGGGGGGTTCCCTTCAAATGACTGCCCTGGGCTCGCTCTTAAATTACCACTCACCTACAAACTACAGTTTTGAATGGCTACAGCCAAGTGTGTTTTGAGGCAGATGATCCTGATTCCTTGATCTGTAGAGACTCTCCAAAAGAGATACTTCTTGGTTTGAGAAACCCTGATTTTCACCACAAGAGAGAGTGAACATGGCTTCCTATTTCCAAAAAATCCAGGAAATTCCTTTGTAAAGTCCCCTTGAATGCCTTGATTGAGATCTCGGCCTCCACACAGAGTACCCTAACTAAACCTCCAGACATTTTGGCAGTACTTTTGTCCTTTAGGTGTCTTCATGTCTTTTCACACACTTCATCTTTCAGTACTGTGGTTATTGTTATTTTCCTTTGGACCATGTACAAAAATCTACATCTTTCTCTTTGTAATTTTTCCTGTTAGACAACTTCTCTTTTTTTGAGAAGACCTCCAGGTACTCTATTTAACAAATATTTCTAGGAAAGTAATGGTTCCTCTTGCCCAAGGCACATTTATTTCCTTCTTTATATTTAGCTGTGATTCCTTACTGGGTTACTGTGCTTTTTTTTGCCTACAGGGAAGGGCAGAGGTACAAAAAAATCTATGGGCAATCAGGCTGTTGCCATTGGGTCTCTCCTTGGCTGGAAGTGTGGAAAGCCCTTGTGTTTCTTAGGACCCTGGTCCCCTATTTTACTCTGTCATAGTACTTAGAGCAGGAGGCATTTTATAAAAGACTCTGCTAATGAAAAGACTAGGTTCAAGGTCATCCCACCATTCCAAACTATATTCTCATTAGAGTTTGCTTAGTGTGATATAGTTCCCATTCCTGTCCTTCATGCACCCCTCCGAAGCCTCTGAGTGTAATGGAGGAGAAATGTAGTGATAGCACATTACTGTGTTTCTGAACGGGTGTCTCCTAGATCTCTGGAGTTTCTGCTGTCTCTCTCAGCACACCAAGATCTTCCATCTTATTTTTACTCATCTCATTTCACATACTTCTTATCCATGATATAGAGGAAGGGATTAAACCAAGAGGAACTTTCTCTGATTCCCAAAAATGGGAGAAGCAAGTTTGGAAGACTTCCAATTCAGAAGTTTTAATTAGTTTGATTGGGATGGATATATACTGGAATGTAAAAAAAGCAGGCTTAGATGTTGGGACAAACAGGATGAGCCCTGGCATGAAGGGGGCTGGCAGCTATTGGCACCTTGACATGAAGCTTGATGGTGGCAAGTTGAAGAAATTATTCATCAAGTTGTGCCCCCTCAACTCTACCTGCTAAAGGTCCTGACCTTAAAGTTCAGATCCAGGAACTTCTATAGGCTCCAGAATATCCTGGTCTAATCTTAATGTGCTCACAGTGCTTAAAGTTTTCTTCCCACTGAATTGGGTCATCATCTTTATAAACTTCTGTGGCCAACTCTGGGGGTGACTACAAACTCATTTACCCATGAACAAATGAGTTTCCAGTTATTAGTCTTGGGTTTACATAATGTCCACATCAATTCAAATGTAGTATCTGGTTATTTAGTGGTAGTTGTGGTTAGGCTTCACAAGCCTGTTAATGGCTCATAATATAGCTAGATTCTGTCATGGATGCTTTTCAAGTTCCACATTTTCCTGAAATAGGAAGTCTCAAGATCCAAGTTATATGTGATTCTCATAGTCCCTGTTCCCATAATCTGTCTCTATTCCTGAACCCTCAGGCATGAACCACCATACCAGAGGACTTTTCCTGTGCAGAGTTAGTTGGACAAATGCCAGCCCTGATCCTGGAACCATAGCACATGATGATATATAATGACACTCCCTTTCCACATTCTGTACTTCTCTAGGGGGGAAGGAAAGTTGGCCATGGACCCTTATATTGTTTTCTTATTGCCTCCCTTGTATTGCCCTGAGGCTTCTTTTGTTCTTGAAGTAGGTTGGGCACATGCTGCTTCCTAGAACCAACCCTACAAGAAACAAAAGTATAAACAAAGACAAATGGGAAACAGATTATGCTTGGAACCCTCTCTGGGCAGAGAGCAATACCTGGTATGGACTAGAGATTGGGGGAGGGCAAGGAAAAGTAGGGTGAAATTATGGAAGGAAGCTGGCAGGCTCTGTGTTTTTTTTCTTGGTATGGCCAGTCTCTATCTTCTTCCTGGATGTAGGCCTTGGTGCCAGGGCCCCCAAGGCTTTCTAAGTGGATAAAAGGAGGCGAAGGCAAACAGTACCCTTATTTCAGATTCTTGGTGGCAGCTAAAATGATGTCCTTGATCTCTCTGCTTCTGGTGGGCATCCTGTTCCCTGACATCCAGGCCAAGCAATTTACCAAATGTGAACTGTCCCAGATGCTGAAAGATATAGATGGCTATAGAAACATCCCTTTGACTGAATGTGAGTTTCTTGCTCCTCACTTTGTCCCATTCCCCTTCTGCTTCACCTCCCCATCCTTCTTTATTCTGTTCTTCTCTTCTTCACTTTCAATTATTTATCCACCCACCCTATTATCTTCTTATCTTATCTATGAACTCATTTATCCAATTTCTTTTCCCATCCTTCCTTTCTTCCATTGTCTGATTCTTTTCTGAACTTTTCTCATTTATCATAGAATTTTGGACTTCACCATCTTTGGAAAATGCCTGGAGAGTCCCTTTCTATCTGGGGACTGCTAACCATAATTTATGCTGAGCCTGGGCATCTCTGTGATAATTCTTTCTCATGTTTTCCTCAGGGATCTGTACCATATTTCATAGCAGTGGTTTTGACACACAAACCATAGTCAATAACAATGGCAGCACAGAATATGGACTCTTCCAGATCAGTAATAAAGATTGGTGCGCAGACCACGAGAACCCTCATTCAAGGAACATCTGTGGCATTGCCTGTAACAGTGAGTAGCCTCTTTTACACTGTTCTATTTTTTCTGGAGCCTGCCCCTGGAATGAACTCCTTTTTGGATTTAAGCACATCTCTGGCCTCATTACCTTTGCTGGTCTCCATATCAACTCTGGGACTTTAATTGACAGTGTTGCATAAGAAGCTCTTTTTCATAATAATCAAATTCCCAGAAAGTCCCCAGAGGTTCAGGGGGTAGGTAGCCAATCTTAACTGTGTGGGAGCCTTAAAGTCTGATACTCTGCATTTTCAGGATAAATCATCTAATGGGAAATTGATGACTGCCAGAGAAGGGAGGTTATTACTATATTGACCTATTCATACAGAAAACTACAGGCATAAGCCTTCTTTCAGAAAAGGGAAATGCCCAGTGGAGCCAGATATAAGGGAAACATTGTTCTGGGTAATACTTCTTAGTACCCTCATTCTTTTCCTTGTGACTCTTGCTAGAATTGCTGGATGATAACTTCGTTGATGACATCATGTGTGCCAAGAAGATTGTGGATATTAAAGGAATCGACTACTGGTGAATTCTTTTTTTTAAATTTTCCATTTTTCCCTTCCTTCACCACATCCCTTTAGCCCCAGCACCAATGCTTTCTCTCTCTATCTCCTGGTCATTTAATCTAGAATATAGTATCCAAAAGAGAACTTATCAAGCAGACCCAGATCTCCAATTTTTAAGCCCCCCTCACTCCACTCTTTAGCAACTTTCCTAAGAAGGTATTCTGTAATTGAGGGCTGGACCCAAACATTCTTTCACCTGGACTTGGACATCTAACTTCACTTGTTTAGATCTAGACCCTAAAGCAAGCCCTAGGTACCATTGCACATCTTTTCTAGCCCTGCAATTTTCTTGGCTTTGGGACTATGGACTCTACCCCAAGAGTAGAGTCACTGAGCTACTGAGGTCAACCAGCCACTTGCCATCTGGCTGGGAAAATCTTTCTAAAATTCTCATCCACATTCTTCCACCTCAGCTCTTTTGTGGATGACAGTAGATGGAAATTTGTGCTTCATTTCAGCCAGGCAACTAACCCTGTAACCTTCTACTTTATCAGGTTGGCCCATAAACCGCTCTGCTCTGAGAATCTGGAACAGTGGAACTGTGAGATGCTGTGAGCACCCTGCTGCTGCTCTTGCTGCTCCTGCCCTCTCTCTGCTCCTGGAATTCCTCTTCCCTAAGGCTACCTCAGTTTGCTTTATTCTAGCCCTCTGAGGCCGATTTGTCTCTGAGCCCTGGGCCCTGCGGTGATACCATTGGACTCTTGAGGACTATTTTCCAGGGATGTGTGACTGGTGCACTGGATTTTAGATCTTGCTCAGTCCACAGAAATGGGTTCTCCCTCTGTCCCAAATAAAAACCCTGACTTTTAGTGACTGGCTGTGTTTCTTTCCTGGAGCTAAAGGGAGAAAACAGGAAAAATAGGTGGACAATGGAGCCCTAGGTCATAGCCACTTTCCATCTTAATTGAAGAGGAAATGGGCTGAAATCATAAAAGAATGATGAGGGTTACTTTCTGTACCAATTCAATTTAACAAGCTTTTATTGATCACCTAGTATATTCAAGGAACTATAGAGGGAATACAAAGTCCTTGACGGTCTTGTCTCTCAAGGACTAGAAGGAAAGATAAGATGAATAAACATTAATAAATAGTTATAATACAAGGATTAGTGTCAAAAATACTGTGAGAGAGGTTAAAAATGTGCCCAGATATTCAAAGGAGGAAGGGTACTTTGTATTCGGGAGACTGTGGGGAAAAGGGATAAGGGAAGGATTCATCAAAGGGGTAGCATTTCAGCTGGTTTTGAAGTATGGGTGGAATTTTGACAGGTGGAGATGTGGGATGGGAAAAGAACTGCATAAGGAGGGGCTGCAAGAATCTGTAATGGGGGACTTGAGAGGGTTGAGGTATTTCCTTACTCTTGAGATACGCAAATTCCCTTCACTGAGGAGCTGTGCAAGAGATTATCTCTCCCGAAATCAGAGATAGAACAGAGGAATTGTACAGTTAGCCCAATAATTCATAAGAATCTGAGCCCCTGGGGGCTTTTGGTTTGAACTTTGCCCTCCACTACTTCTCCTTGCTGCTTCACATTTTTAAGGAGAAAATTGGCAGGACTTTATTTGTTCTAATTATTATGGGATACATGAAAGAAAGTGTCAGAAGATTTGGGTCCTAGAGCCTGTTTCTGCTACTCACTAATGGTCTGAACCTGGGCAAGTCATCTCTATATTTCTGTTCCTCAATTTCATCATCTTAAAATGAGGGCTTTGATCTAGATGGTTTTCTGAGATCTTGTCCTGCTTCAACAGACCAGCATGCCAAAACTCCAGTTTAATGGATCACATTTTTGAGTTAGCTGGGAATGAAAGTCACATCTTCATCCTGCCTTCCTAAGATGTTGGATACTGTTGATTACACTCTTCCCAACACCTCCTACACCCATTAAAGCTTTAACCAGTTAGATCATGCTTCTCTTGTTAAAGAGAGCAGCAGTTCCCAAATGAAGCCACCATCACCTGTTTAGGGACCTGTAGGGCCAGACAGGGGTCAGGGAGACCATCCTTCCCCTATACCTGATTGAAACAAACTCTCAGGAAATAACTTAGGATCAGTTATATCATTTTAGTGTAAATTTAAACACAATAGGATGCTCTCCCAGGAATATTGTGTACTATTCCCTTCCTAATTATGGGACAAGACTTTTCACCAAGTCCACAGGATTTCATCAATAAACTCCACATATGGGTGTGTGTGTGGTAGAGATGGATAGCCATTCTTCCCACTGAACTCACAAATCTTATGTATTAATATACCTCAGCTACACTGGCAGGAAGCCAAGTGTTCTGGAAAATGTAAGGGACTAGCTCCATCAAGTGGCTAGGGCAGAAATGCAGGTAAAGCTGGACTGTGTTGCTCAGCCCCACAGCTCTGACCATCATCCTACGTAGAAAATCAAGAAATTTCACCTTTGAAGACTGGTACACACATATATGAGGATATGACCTTTAGGGGTCTTTACTGAAAGAACTCAACAGGAGTAGGGGTTTATTTGTAGAGAGGATTTTAGCCTGAGTATCAGAGGCTAAAGAATAGGTACACAGAGGCCAGAGAACTGGCATGGAAGCAGTCTTGATGAATGCACAGGAAGGGAGCAGGACAAGAAATAGCTGCTGTTCTGTTCCTGTGAATGATCTTGGGAACTGAACTGGAGGTGGGGTGACTGCTGAGCATTTGTTGTGCTTTCTCCAACTCCCTCTCTTCCCTTTAGGGTTGAAATGAGGGTCTGAATCAGGCAGGGACCTGCAGTGGTCCAGGCTAAAATGGGAGGTGGGGAGGCTCAGGACAGAGTACAGCCTATTCACTGAGCTTTATGGGAGAAGGACTTGGGATCATGTCCAACAATATGGAATTCTCTTTCTCTCCTTTTATTCTGAGTTTTCCTCCCTGCTACTTTCCTATGACACCTGTCTTGCAAAGGCAGAAATTTTACTGGATAAGATGACATGCTCCTTTTCACATGTTCCTTCTTTCACTCGCTCTTCTCTTTCTCATTCATTCTTTTTTTTTTCTTCATTTTTCCAACACACACTGAGAGTGTATTAAGTGACAGAACTGTATGAGACACTGGGATACAGAAGTGATTAGACAGGGTCTTTGCTCTCAAGATGCTTATACTTTAGAGAGGAATATTCACCATCTCCCAATCCTAAGATGATGTAAGAGAAAAGACTCCTCGGACAGGTCCAACATTCATGCCTTAATCTTTCAACAGTTATTGAGGATTTGTTATTTGTTAGGCTCTATTTTAGGTGTCTAATTGTTAAGTATTAACACAGGAGGTGAGACACTAATTTTATTTTATTTCTTTCTAAGTTGCTATGGAGCTGTCGATCTTTCCAGGGATCTTTTGAGATGGGAACAGAGGAGGAGTTGGGTCTTGCAGTAACTATGGGACTCTTTCAGAATTCAGTGGGATATTTGCTAGTGGTCTGATAGGCTGAGTAATACTTTGTGTCAACTTCATAGACAAAAATAAAAGCAAAAGGGAGGGGCATAATGGAGAGGAGTAGAAAGAAAGGGCAACAAATCAGAGGAAAAGGTAATAGCCATAGTAATGAAGAGTGACAGCATGAGGATTTTGTTGTGTAGTGACTGGGCATCCTGTGGGTTGGTGTCACTTGCTCAGTGAAGATTTCCACAGGCCCCTGACTGGAGTAGAACTGGGGACAAAGACACTGAGACCTCTGTTTTGGAAAGGGATGACTGCTGAGATACCTGAGTGGTGACAGCTCTTCCTGCCTCTTCTTCCTCTCTTAACTTTTCCTCCTGATAAGGCAGTGGAGCTTGGGCTAGGAGGTAAGCCCAAACTTCCCAGACAACATCTTCCTCAGGGCTGCCTTCACCTCCTGGTTCTTCAGACTGTAGATGAGGGGATTTAGCAATGGGGTTACCACACTGTATTGCAGAGAGAGCACTTGCTCTAGGGCTGAGCCAGATGCTGGAGTCATGTACCTTGAAGGAAATTGCACAAAGGAACAAACTGAGCTCAGGACAACAGCCACAATATTGCTGGCAGTAACAGTCCATCCCATCCCAGTGATTGCAAAGGGGGTCCTCAGAGCTGGGTCAATCATCACTGCCGGCAGCATCTGCAAATGACTGTTTCATCAGTGAGAAGTCAGTCATTTCTGCCTTCAAATTGCCTTTAAACATGAGTGACCTTATGCAGAAACTCATATGAGCTGCCCTGAGAAAAAAGGAAGTCCTGCAGCATATCAAGGGCTTCAGGCTACAAAAGAACTAATTAAGATAATTTCATGAATTTTTGTAACACTTCATAGTTTTCAAAGCATGTTTCCATAATAGTTATAATGATAATATGAGGATTTCTCCCCCCCACTTTTCCCCTATATGCACAACAATATGGGCACACTACATCCTGATCTTGTTATGGCTGTTCTTTGAAAGCTGTATGCTTGGTCCAATGATGCTGCCTTTGTTTCCAAATTTATGGCTCCGGACATCATCCTCAGAGTCATAGCAAATTATTTTTGTAATGCTTCATGCAACAAATGTTTGTTGTTTAGTTGAATTTATTTTTAGTTTGGAAAAGATTAATTATCATTAGAAGCCAAGTTGGTAAATAAGGTGGGAGATAAAAATATGTTAAGTACAAGATATGATTAAAAAATAATGAGGTTAAAATTTTTGGTACATCTTTTTTAGTGCCACTGAGAACAGTTCCTAGTGAAACATTTTAAGATATATATTTTTTGCAAGTCACTATCTTCATTGGAAGAAGTATAGGTCATCCCCCAAATCCTCTTTGTGGGTTCTGATATAGTTCATTAAAAAGATATTCATTTTACTATCATTCTTCACTATTGAATTTGCTCCTCCTAACCTTGCTTTAAAGTATGTAGAAGAAATTGCATTGTTCCTGATGGCATATGTAGAAACTGAGACAGAAAATAGATGTCCACAGTCATGCCCATGGCTGCTAAGCTCTTCTGCCATGAGGCTCAGGTGACCTCCCCTAGACCATTCCTTATTTTCCCTTCTTACCCCATGCCTTCTCTCTATGTTATAAGCCGGTAAGGAAGATGTTGAGACATTTGTGCATATCCACTTCCAGCTCACCAGTAGAGAGCCCAGGCACTGATCATTCTGTCTTCTGGTAAGAGAGGACTCTCTAGCTACATATGTTTATGTTTTACAGAAGGATGGTAGGAAAGAGCCTGAGACTTAAAGTTGGTGGGAACTTACTTCAAATTATGGCTCCATTTCTAGCTTGTTGTGGCAGCTTTGAAGAATTACCTGTTTGTTGCTGAATCTCAGGTTCCTCATCTGAAAATGGGGTTAATATCTCTCTTGTAGTAATATATATATTAAAATTGATTCTGACCATATAAGGCAGTTAGTGTATAGTAGGTGACTAATAAAAGTTATTACACAAGTGAGTTTTGGAGATATTGTCTTCCAATAGGAAAGAAATATGATACTTCTTTCAAGAATGATGTGTTTTATATTTTGGCCTAGTACTGAATAAAAATCTACCAAAGGCTCTCTGATTTCCTTTTGGGAATTCCAAAATCATGGATTAATGAAGTAGGAAAATCTTCAGCTTTTGTCTAAGCTCATTTCTCAGAGTAGACAATTGGGGTCTCAGAAAGAAATATAGTCCCACAGCTAATTCATGGAACAGCCAGGGCTAGAATCCAGTCCTTCTGAATTCCAGTACAATTATTTTCCTGCTACTTTGTAATGCTTCTGTTCTACAGACCAAGGCCACTTTGGGGTGAAGAATACCCATATTTACATTCAGGGGATATAACATGACATACCTGAGAACTCCTGAACAATAAAAGATGGTGATCACGAGGAAATGAGAAGAACAAGTGGAGAAGATTTTGCTTCGACCCTTGGCAGAGTTTATTCCCAGGGCTGTGAAGATGATACGGGTATAGGAACCCAGCAACAAAACAAAGGTGCCAAGGCCCAGGACCACCATGGTGGTAAGGATGGAGACAATGCTAGGGTAAGTGTCAGAACAAGACAACAGAAGCACTGGGGGAAGCTCACAGACAAAACTGTGGATGAGATTAGGGCCACAGAAGTGCTGCTGAGCTAGGAGGAGAGTGTTAACCAGGCCAGTCCCTATTCCTATGGCCCAGGATAAGCCCACCAGGCCAGTGCACATCCTCTTGTTCATAGCCAGCACATACAACAGGGGGTGGCACACAGCCTGAAACCGGTCATAGGCCATGACAGAAAGGAGGCAAGCTTCAGTGGCTCCAGAACAGATAACCAAGGAGATTTGGGTGAAACACTCAAGGAGGGATATGGTCTTCCATTTAGAAAGAAGGTTCTCCAGCAGTTTAGGTACAATAACTGAAGAATAGAAAGCATCTAGGCAGGAGAGATGACTCAGGAAGAAGTACATTGGAGTGTGGAGATGGGAATGGGTATTGATTACCAGCAGCATCAGTAGGTTTCCTGTGATAGTCAAGATATAAATCACCAAGAACAGGCCAAAGAGAAGCACCTGGATAAGAGGGCTGTTGGATAGTCCCAGGAGAACAAATGTAGTGATTGTTGTTATGTTCCTAACTTCCATGGAGCTTTCAAGTTTCCCTTCAGAGGGACAAGAACTGAAAAGAACATTTGAATGGTTCATCTGTCTCAGAGCACATGTGGGGATGAAGCATTATGAGTAAAGCTTCAGGCTGACCCAGGACAGATAATGTAGCAGAGACAGCTCCACCTTGCCAGATCTCATTAGCCTTTCCCAGCTCAGGGCAGTAACTTACTGCCCAAGGTGGAGAAGGTGGGAAGGACGCATGTAGAGAATTAGACCTGAAAAGGAAAGAGAAAAGAACAGGATTATTCAGACTGAAGAATAGAAGAAGGGATTTGGGAACAGACTCCAGAGTACTGAAAAGTGCTGTTTTCCAGTTCCAAAAGGAACTGAGCTTAAACCACACGAGGGATGACTGAAGAGTGGATGAGCAATAGATCTTGGCTGACCATCAGGTTGACAGAGCATGATGTTCAGTGAATATTTGAATGATTTATCGGGATATTGTGACACCTGATGATAGTGCAAGTCCTTTCTCTGCCATTATAGACTCATATATAAGCCATGTGACCCCTATAAGCATTAGTTTTCTCATTTAAAAAAATAATCCTGGAAGAAATAGATGGTTTCTAAGATCCATTCCAGCTTAGACATCTCAAAGAGGGGGAAAGCATATTTTCTTGGGTGTTTCTGGTACTAAATAGATACTCCTTCTGCCATTCTGCATCAACCCAAGCAGTGTCGTATGTGTATGCTGGTTTCATGGAAGCATAGTGGGAGAAGCCCTCATTCTGGAGGCAAGGGCTGTACATTTCAGTCATTCCAAGACCTTCCATTCCAGGGTTTCTGTTGTTTCATGTTACTATTTTCACTGTTATTTCAGAACCTAACAAGAGAGTCCACAAAGATTGGGCTATTCTCTGGGTTGGGACCAGTGGATTCGGATAAAGACAAGTTGGACTTACCCACTTTTGCATATACTCACAATGATGTTACAAGTCAGTAAAAAGAGGGGAGGAAAAGGAACATCTAGTAAAATGAACAGATAAAGTGCTTAGTCTAGACCTGAAGAAGGTAGAGTGATCACCCCCTCTTTAGGGATAATGCAGGAAAATTATAAATCAGGATCTGACTTCTGTTCTTGACTGGTACACTCGTGGTTCTCAGAATGAATAGTTTTAGGACAAGAGGGATTTGAATGAGAGGGAGATTTGTCTTCACCTGGTCTTCCTAGGCCAGCAAAAGATTACCTCAGTGGGGAATACCTGTGAGGCATCCTTTCCAATACCGGAGCAAAAGCCAAAGATATGGCTGGAGCTCAGTGGACTTCTCCTGACTTTGTCCTCCCTTTAGAAAGTGCAGGGGAGGAAGTGCCTAGCAAGGAAATATCCTTGTAGTCTTTTTTCTAAGGGGGAAGACTTCTTAACTCTGCCTCCCAAATAACAATGACAAGAGGGGTTTGATCCCAGCTCCCAGCTCTAGACCTTGGAGAATGAGAGAGGCCTCCTGAGAAAGCCTTAAGCAGGTGGCCGCTCTAGTTTAGAATGGGCTCTCCAGGGCCAAGTCCTCCTCCTCTGTGTCATTCTTGTTTCAGTGAGTTGCATCATCCAAGAGGAGCTCCAGTGTGACAAGTCCTTTTTTTTTTTCACTTAGGGGAAATTCATACCATGTAAAATTAACCATTTCAAAGTGAATAATTCAGTGACATTTAGTACATTCACAATGTTATATAACAACACTTCTATCTAGTTCCAAAATATTTTATCACCCCAAAAGGAAACCCTGTTCCCATTAAAGAGTTATACTCCTCATAATTTATAATATATATATTATATCTCCTTATAATAATACAGAGTTAAACTCCTTATAAGTTATACTCCTTAATACTCTCTATTCCTCCCTACTCCTGACAATCACCAATCTGCATTCTGTCTCCATAGATATAATATCTGGACCTTATGAGTTGGCTTGTTCTAATTATTTAGTATCAGTGATGTCATACAATATTTATCCTTTTATGTCTGACTTATTTCACCCATGTAGTGGTTAGGCCCGTATGTGATCTTTTGTGTCTAGATATTCTCACAAGGTCAGAATCTAGAATATGGGTTAAAGGGGATGGGAATGGAGGTAAGGATTATGGAGTTAGGACTTAATTGATGCAGAATTTTTTTTTGGGGGAAACAGTTTTTTTTAAAATTAATTTTTAAATTAAAAAAATTACAAGAAAGAAACATATTCTTAACCTATGATCATTCCGTTCTACATATATAATCAGTAATTCACAATATCATCACATAGTTGATCATTCATCATCATGATCATTTCTTAGAACATTTGCATCAATTCAGAAAAAGAAATAAAAAGACAACAGAAAAATAAAACAAAAACAGAAAAAGAAAAAAAATTTACATACCATACCCCTTACACTCCCTTTCATTGATCACTAGCATTTCAAACTGAATTTATTTTAACATTTGTTCCCCCATTATTTATTTTTATTCCATATGTTCTGCTCATCTGTTGACAAGGTGGATAAAAGGAGCATCAGACATAAGGTTTTCACAATCACACAGTCACATTGTGAAAGCTATATCATTATACAATCATCCTCAAGACATATGGCTACTGGAACACAGCTCTACATTTTCAGGCAGTTCCCTCCAGCCTCTCCTTTACATCTTGGATAACAAGATGATATCTACTTCATGCATAAGATAGCCTCCAGGATAACCTCTCGACTCAGTTTGGAATCTCTCAGCCATTGACACTTTGTCTCACTTCACTTTTCCCCCTTTTGGTCGAGAAGGTTTTCTCACTCCCTTGATGCTGGGTCTCAGCTCATTCTAGGATTTCCGTCCCACTTTGCCAGGAAGGTCCACACCCCTGGGAGTCATGTCCCACGTAGACAGGGGGAGAGTGGTGAGTTTGCTTGTTGTATTGGCTGGAGATAGAGGCCACATCTGAGCAACAAAAGAGGTTTTCTTGGGGGTGACTCTTAGGCCTAATTTTAAGTAGGCTTGACCTACCCTTTGTGGGGTTAAGTTTCATGTAAACAAACCCCAAGATGGGGGGCTCAGCCTATAGCTTTGGTTGTCTACACTGCTTGTGAGAATATCAAGAATTCAACTTGTGGGAAGTTGAATTTTCCCTGGTACTCACCATTCCCTGACGGGAACTTTGCAAATACATTTCCACTCACTGATCAAATCACTCTGGGATTCATTGGGGCATCACTCTGGACAAATCAATAAAATCTAATGTCCTACCCAAGGTTCCATGTACTTATGTTGTTCAACCAACTATCTACATAAGTTATATTAGGAAATGCACTAGTTAAAATATAAATTTTTTACCAAATAAACAGTTTTTGATTTAGTCTCACACATAAGTTGAAATTTTAAAATATTAATTACCATCTTTTTTCAGCACCCTGCAGTAATGACATTCCTTTGTTCTTCCTCATGCAAAAACATTTTTAAATTTGTACATTTAGTCATTATCATTATACACTGTACGAATTCCTAGATTATACCATCTCAATCTTTATTGTCTATCTTTCTTTCTGATTTCATTTCTGTCCCCAGCCCTTCTCCCTCTATCATTCTCACATTCAGCTTCATTCAGTGTTTTAACATAATAGTATTAAAGTTAGGTAGTGTTATGCTGTCCTTTCTGAGTTTTTATATTCAGTCTTGTTGCACAATCTGTATCCCTTCAACTCCAGTTACCCAATATCTTACCCTATTTCTATGTCCTGATGGTCTCTGTTACCAATGAAATATTCCAAGTTTATTCACTAACATCAGTTCATATCAGTGAGACCATACAGTATTTGTCCTTTTGTTTTTGGCTAATCTCATTCAGCATAATGTCCTTAAGGTCCATCCATGTTGTTACATACTTCATAACTTTATTCTGTCTTACAGCTGCATAATATTCCATTGTATGTATATGCCATAGTTTGTTTAGCCACCCATCCATTGATGGACATTTTGGCTGTTTCCATCTCTTGGTAATTGTAAATAATGCTGCTATAAACATTGGTGTGCAAATGTCCGTTTGTGTCCTTGCTCTCATGTCCTTTGAGTAGAGACAGCATATAGATGGGTCTTGTTTTTTAATCATTCTGCCAGTCTATGTCTTTTGATTGGGGAGATTAATTCATTAACATTTAGTGTTATTACTGCACGGGTAGTACTTTCTTCTACTATTTTGCCTTCTGGATTTTATATGTCATATCTAATTTTCCTTCTTTTTACCTTTAGTTATGGTCTTCCTTTCTACACTCTTCTCCACACCTCTCTCTTCCGTCTTTTCATATCTGTCTCTAGTGCTCCCTTTAGTATTTCTTGCAGAGCTGGTCTCTTGGTCACAAATTCTCTCAGTGATTTTTTGTCTGAAAATGTTTGAATTTCTCCCTCATTTTTGAAGGACAATTTTGCTGGGTATAGAATTCTTGGTTGGCAGTTTTTCTCTTTTAATAATTTAAATATATCATCCCACTGTCTTCTTGCCTCTATGGTTTCTGCTGAGAAATCTACGCATAGTCTTATTGGGCATCCCTTGTATGTGATGGATTGCTTTTCTCTTGCTGCTTTCAAGATTTTCTCTTTCTCTTTGACCTCTGACATTCTGATTAGTAAATGTCTTGGAGTACGTCTATTTGGATCTATTCTCTTTAGGGTACGCTGCACTTCTTGGATGTGTAATTTTAAGTCTTTGATAAATTTGGGAAGTTTCCACTGATAATTTCCTCCATTAGTTTTTCTCCTCTTTTTCCCTTCTCTTCTCCTTCTGGGACACCCACAACATGTATATCCGTGCACTTCATATTGTCATTCAATTCCCTGAGTCCCTGCTCATATTTTTCCCCTACATTTTCTTTTTCTTGTTGGATTTCAGATGTTCCATCCTCCAGTTCACTAATCCTATCTTCTGCCTCTCGAAATCTACCATTGTAGGTTTCCATTGTTTTTTTAATCTCTTCTACTGTGCCTTTCATTCCCATAAGTTCTGTGATTTGTTTTTTCAGACTTT
>PVIY010037303.1:0-24783 GCA_004026745.1 Myrmecophaga tridactyla
ACTTAGTCTTGGAAGTGATATTCCATCACTGTTTCCATGTTTATTTACTAGATACAAGTCACTGGGTCCAGCTCACACTCAGGGGGTGGGGGATTACACAGGGCATGAACACCAGGAAGCAAGGATCACTGAGAACCAACACAGAAGGCTGCCTACCAAAATGTCTTCCACTGAATACCTCTGCAGAGGAGGCTGGCAATAATTAGGTGGATGAATAATGTGCTTTGTGCATTCGGTAAGCCTCTTTCCCCAGCATCACAGTACTGTTTCATGGACCATAAGCAAAGTGGCCATGGTGATGTGGATGGAGGCCTTGCTTGAGATACAACATGGGCTTCTCCTTACCAAAGCTGACCTGACTACCCCTACTCCTGAGTGCCAAATCTTCCAACAGCAGAGACAAATGCTTAATCCCCAATGTGGCACAATTCTCCATGAGGAACAGTCAGCTCCCTGATTGCAGGCTGATTACATTGGATCTCTTTGCATCATGAAGGAGAAAAAGATTCATCCTCATTGGCAGTTAACTTTAAAAATTCATCTTTAAGTAACAAAATTTCCAGTAGAACAACAACTGAAGATGATCAGTGATAGATAAAATGACCATTTGGAAGGTGTTTGTTCTCATTTGAAAGAAAGGGTAAGAGCTTTCATCTTTTTAGGCAAAAACATAAAGGTGTTTAACTGTTGTGTTATATGTTTATATGTACAAGGAAGGGTACATATGGCATCTGAGTAGTCAAAGGGGTTGATAGTGACAGTTCATTGTCTCTTGGCATCTGATCCATACTTCTTTGCCTTGCTTTGTTGAGATAGCATAGTTGGTCCCTATATTTTCCTTTTCCAGATTACATAAAGTTAGGCTTTGTCAATAGAAGTCAATAGCAAGAAGGGGCTTTTCTTGCTAGTTGTATTAGGCTGTTTTCCTATAGTGTGGCATCCACACTCACTTCATTGATCAATAAGGCCAACTCTTGTCTGCCAGAACCTTCCACTGAGTTTCTTTGCCACCAGCAATTCATTTCCAGTGGATCAGCTGCAGCCTGTGCTCTCCATCAAGCACACTGGAGACTGTGTGTACTTGAGATAGCCACTTCTTCACTAATGAGGTCTGAATTTAGCCTTGGAGAAGGATCCTCTTCCAAGTTGTTAGCTTCTCCCTTGTTTAATCTGTCCTAGGCCTATTTCTATCATTTGCTGTTTCTGTATTCCTAAGGGTCCTCTTAACTCTTTTAGTTGCTGACCATATTTTTCTAGTTAATAAATCTTAATATTGATTTTTTCCCTATGTGATTAATTGCTGTGGATTCTGTCTCCTGATTATACCCTGATTGCTACAAAGCTTCTCAATATTTAATCTTTGCTTTTTTCATCCACTGATTGGATGAAAGCTTCTTATAACCTGAAGCTTGCTAATGTTTGGTCTATTGTATTAAATATTCTCATCAAGTAAAGCAGAAATTGAGGCAAATAGCCTGATATATGCAATTGTGGTGGCCAATGCCAGGGCCATTGCCTAAAAGCCCATAACAGACCTACTTTGGCCAAGGACAAAGGTCAAGTGAGTAAACAATCTCCCTGGAGGGGGAAGAATGTAATTAGAGATGTAAACAATGGCATTGATTGTATCCTAGTCTTAAACACTAACTTAAAACATCAGGTCTTAGGTCCCTTTAATGATTATGCTAGATTCCTGCTATCCTCACACTATGTGGAATGTCTTTGTTCTGATATCATATACTGCCTCTTGCATTTCTGTTTCCTTTGCCACTAATGTCTGGCTGGCTGTCAACAGAAAACTTTTCATGTTCATAAGCCCCAATAAACCTATGTCCACCTCTGTGCCCAGTATGTTTTCAGTCTAGCAGCAGCCTCCTCCTGGACTCTATCCAGGGTGGGTCTGAACCCAATCAGCACTCAAGAACATTGAATGTAGTTAAAGTGGGATAGGAAAGAAAAAGTAACGATTGTGTGTTTTGTATGTTACTTCCAGGAGTCCTTCATTCTGCTGATTGGCATTCTTTTCCATTTACTTTGGGTTATTTGGTAAGTCACCTGATGAATAATCATGTATAAATGACCGGATGGCATAAGACACTCCAATGAACAATTTCCCCACAGAATTTTTGAACTACTAGCAAAAATTGCCAGAGCCATCTTCTGCAAATAGTTAAAGAGTTGTAGTAGCTGGGTGGGCCAAATCAAGAAAATGTAGCTCTTAGAATGAAGAGGTTTGTGAGCCCCTACTGACCCTTCCACAACCCTCACCCCAGTGTGGTATAGAGTCTGCCTGCTGCCAATGTGGGGTTCTGTTCCACAGGTAGGTGAATAGCCTCTATTCACATACTGGGGTGCCTGATGTCAGTGTCAATCTATCAGGTGGCAGACCAAAAGCCAGAAACAGGAAACTCATCTCTGGCTTGCCCTCCCAGAATTTTCCTTGCAGGCACAAGTAGCTGTCAGACAGCTAATAGTGTAAGAAATGACTAGGACAAAACAGTCTGGGGCATAGGATTATCCCTTTTTTGTATACAATGGGGGCAATCTTTTTTCATAATGAGTAGAGGTGGCATTTGAACTCCTATAAATGGGAGAATTCCCAAGGCCATAAGTAAGCAAAAACCCAGGACATGTCACATGCTCTGAAAAGACAGAGAAGACCCTACATTTCACGTTCCTCTTGGGGTGATATTTTTGACCACATAACCAAGCATGCCAGTTTGAAGCTATTATGTACTCCAGAAAAACCATGCCCTCTAATCCTCTTTCAAGATTGCTGGGTGGAATCTTTTTTATTGTTTGCATGGAGAGATGATATGCCCAATTATGGGTGGTAATTTTTGATTAGACGGTTTCCATGGAAATGTGTCTCCACCCATTCAAGGTGGGGTTGCTTACTGGAGCCTGTTAAGAGGGAATCATTTTGGAAAAAGCTTTGGAGCCACCAGAACTGATAGAGCAACCAGAACCAACAGAGTCCACACTGCCAAAGACCCTTAGAGATGGAGTAGGAAAATACCCCCAGGGGACTTCATTAAACCAGAAGCCTGGAAAAAAAGCTGGCAGATGTTGCCATGTCTGCCATGTGCCTTTCCAGTTGAGAGGCAAACCCTGAACATCTTTGGCCTTCTGGAACCAAGGTTTCCTTGGATGTCTTAGATTGGGCATTTCTATAGCCTTAATCTAATCTGGACATTTCACAGCCTTAGAACTGTAAACTTGCAACTTTTTAAATTCTTCTTTTTAAAACCCGTTCATTTTTGGTATATCGCATTCTGGCAGCTTGCAAACTAAGACACATTCCATACATGGTATTCAGTCAGTGGCTCACAATATCATCACATGGTTGTGTATTCATCATCATAATCATTTTTTTGGACATTTGCATCACTCTGGATAAAGAAATAAAAAGAAAAAAGAAAAAGTCATGCATGCTATACACCTTGCCCCTCCATCTCATTGACAGTTGATATTTCCATCTACCCAATTTATTTTACTCTTTGTCTCCCTATTATTTATTTATTATCCTTTTTTTCAATCATCTCTCCATACTCTGGATAAAAGGAGTATCAGACACAAAGTTTCACAATCACACAGTCACATTGTAAAAGTTATATCTTTATACAGTCATCTTCAAGAAGCAAAGCTACTGGAACACAGCTCAACAATTTCAGGTACATCCCTCCAGTCATTTCAATATACCATAAACTAAAAAGGAATATGTATATAATGCATAAGAATAACCTCCAGAATAACTTCTTAACTCTGTTTGAAATCTCTCAGCCATTGAAACTTTATTGTCTCATTGCTCTCCTCTCCCTTTTGGTCAAGAAGGCTTTCTCAATCCCTTGATGGTGAATCTTGCCTCATCTTGGGATTTCTGTCCCACACTGCCATGGAGATTTACACTCCTGGGAGTCATGTTCCATTTAGGGGGAAGGGCAGTGAGTTCATCTGTGAAGTTGGCTTAGAGAGAGAGAGGCCACATCTGAGCAACAATAGAGGTTCTCTGGAGTGACTCTTAGGCTTAATTTTAAGTATGGTTAGCCTATCCTTTGCAGGAATAAGTTTAATAAGGGCAAACCCCAAGATTGAGGGTTCAGCATCGGTCTTTCTTGAGTGAAGGTAACCTCTTGTGGGTGCCTTAATTTGGACATTTTCACAGCCTTAAAAATGTAAACTTGCAAGTTAATAAATTTCCCTTTTTAAAAGCCATTCTGTTTATGATATATCACATTCTAGCAGCATTTGCAAACTAGAACATCAAGAAATTAGGATTTAAGGGATGGCTTTGATTACTGAACCATTGTAGAGATGTTCCTTTTTACTTTCTGATACATTAGAGAAAACAGAGGGATATACCTGAAATCTTTGTATTGTAATCCAGATTTGATCTCTGATAAAGATTGTATAGCCTTTATCTTGTGCCCCTGTGATTGTAAAAACTTTGTAACTAACTTTCATTTGTACCCAGTTGTCCAATTTTTCAACTTTAGAGTATTGAAATCACTAAAGACAGCCCCTAATGATTATTAATGAAAGGTCTTAGGTTAGCCTAAAACTAACCCACCTCAAGTCCAAAGTTATCTTGATAGCAGTGATTGGGTCTAACCAAAGTGGATCTGCCTGAAACATACAGTAGCTTAAACTTTAAGCTACAAGTCACCTATATCTCATTAGAATACTAAAAATCATGCCCATTGTTTTAGTTTGTTAAAGCTGCCAGAATGCAATATACCAGAAATGGAGCAGCTTTTAAAAATGGAATTTAATAAGCTGCAAGTTTACAGTTCTAAGGCCATAGAAACGTCCAAAATCTAAGGCATCCAGAGATAGATACCTTAACTCTAAAGAAAGGACTGATGATGTTCAGGGTTTCTCCCTCAGCTGGGAAGGCACATGGTAACATCTGCTAGCATTCTTTACTGGCTTCTTTGAATGGTTTCCCTGGAGGTGTTTTCTTTCTTCATCTCCAAGGGCTGTGTGGGCTTGGAGATGATTGGGAAAAACTGAGCATTTTCCCAAAATGGCATCTCCTAAAGGGCTCCAGTAAACAATCCCACCTTGAATGGGAGGAAATATATCTCCATGGAAACCACCTAAGCAAAAGTTACTACCCACAATTGAGTAGGTAACATCTCCATGGAAACAATAAAAAAGATCCCATCCAGAAATATTGAATGAGGATTAAATAACATGGCTTTTCTGGGGTACACAACAGTTTCAAACCAGCATACCCATCATCATATTAAGACTGCCATTTTCTTATATATATTCTGTGACTAAGCATGTAATCAATCTGCACATGCTCAATAATTAGATCACCTTTAAATTACATTATTTGGTACCACTGTGCTCGTTATCCTAAAACCTGCCCATCTTTTAGTTCTATAAAATTATCACAATTACTGTAGTTCAGGGAGACAGATTTTGGGCCAATAGGCCATCTGATCTGCTACATGCCTGGTAATAAACTTTTTCTCTTTTTGAAACCCCAATATCTCAGAAATTGGTCACTTAAGCACATCAGACAAAAGAATCTGCTGCATTTGCCTGGTAGCAACCAAAGGAATAAACTCTGAAAGTTAACAATAGCCAACACAAATCCAATTTGTAGGTACTGTGAAGTGTGATTTTCACATTATATTTTCATTTGTTTGTTTGTTTTTCTTAGCCCCTGTGACACTCAAGGAAATCACTGTCATATCACTAGCTGGGTAAAACTTAAGAAAGAACAGGCAGTTCAGGGGCTCAAACCCAGTGTTAACATTTTAAAATATTAAAATATGCCATGCACCAAAAAGAGTACAAGATAAACAAAGAAACAGAAATAGATGACCCATCTAAATGAACAGATGAAAATCCAGAAACCATCAGCAAAGAAGAACAGAATTTGAACATACCAGATAAAGAATTCAAAAATATGATCCTCGTTATACTCAAGGAGATAATAAAGGAAAACAGAGAGAAACAACTAAAAGATATCAGGAAATCAATGAATGAACACTGTGAGAATCTCAGTGAGGAAACAGAACTTCTAAAAAGGAACCAGAGTGACCCTTGTACTGTCCCCACTGTTCTGAGTGGTGGAGATCTGGGAACTGTCATTTTAACACCAACATGAGTGAGAGACAAGGTGTTGGGGCAGCCAGTGGAAAAGACAAGACATCTGACAAAAAATGATGGGCAGAAGAAAGTCAAGAAGAATTTGACATCGACATGGATGCCCCAGAGACAGAATGTGCAGCAGTGACCATTCGGTCACAGTATAGAAAATTCCAGAAGAAAAAGGCTGGGTCTCAGCAAGAGAGCCCCATCATAGTTACTGCAAGATACTGAAGTCAACCAACACTTGTCAAGAAATTAAAAGAGCAACACCCTAAAAATCAGACATCCCCAATAATCTGCACACACAAAAAACAAACCTGATATGCATATACAGAACCCCCGGACATTTATAGCCCTGTAGGATGGTGTAAAACAATTGTGAGTGGCTTAATCTCTGTGTTTCTCTCCATTCCCATTTCTGTTGCAACTATTTTCTTTGATGCTGTTATAAAATGGAGTTAAGATGAAAAAAAAAGTAAAAAAGGAAAGGAACCAAACATAAATACTGGAGTTGAAGAACAAAATAATTAAAATGAAAATTTCCCTAGAGAGTTTTTATCAACAAAAATTGGAGCTGCCAGAAAAAAGAAACTCAAAGGCATGACAACTGAAATGATTCAAGTTGATTAGTGGTGTTCTAGTTTGCTAGCTGCCGGAATGGAACACACCAGCGACAGATTGGCTTTTAATAAAAGGAGATTTATTTCATTAGTTCTTCAGAGGAAAGGCAGCTAACTTTCATCTGAGGTTCTTTCTTACATGGGAAGGCACAGGATGATCTCTGCTGGCCTTCTCTCCAGGCCTCTGGGTTCCAACAACTTTCCCTGGGGTGATTCCTTTCTGCATCTCCAAAGGCCTAGGCTGAGCTGAGAGTGCTGAGATGAGGTATGCTGAGCTGCTTGGGCTGTGCTACATTGCACTCTCTCATTTAAGCACCAGCCAATTAAGTCAAACAACATTCATTGCAGCAGGCATGCCTCCGAGCCAACTGCAGATGTAATGAGCAACATATGAGGTTCACGTACCATTGGCTCATGTCCACCACAACAGAACTAGGTGCCTTCACCTGGCCAAGTTGACAACTGAATCTAACTACCACATATGGAAAGAAAAAAGAATGGGAAAAGGTAAACAGCCAAAGAACTTGATGGGACACCATCAAATATGCCAAAATATATGTTATGGGAGTCCCAAAAACAAAAGAAAAAGGCAGAAAGAATATCAAGAAATGATTTTAGAAATTATCCCAAATTTAACAAAAGGCATGAATATACATATTCAAGGATCCCAATAAACCCCAAACAGGATATATGTGAAAAGAACCACACCTAGATACATAGTCAAATTATCAAATGCAAAGGACAAAGAGAGCTCCAAAAGAAAAGCAATATGCTATGTACTAGGGATCCCAATAAGATTAAATTCCAATTTTTCAGCAGAGACCATGGGAGCAAGAAGGCATGCAATATTTAAAATGCTAAAAGAAAACCATTGCTAACCAAGAATTTTATATTCGACAAGAAAGTGTTTCAAAAATAAGGGTGAGAAATGGCAGAATTCTTGCCTGCCATGCCAGAATGTTTAATACCTGGAGCCTGCCCATACCAAAAAAAAAAAAAGAAAAGCAATAATAAAACTAAGGGTGAGAGACATTCCTAGGTAAACAAAAGCTGAGGCTGTTCATCACCCCTAACTGGCCCTATAAGCAATGCTAAAGTGAGTTCTTCAGACTGAAAGGAAAGGACACTACACAAAGCATGGAGCATCATAAAGAAATAAAGATCTTTGGTTAAGAAAATCAGATGGCTAATTATAAATTCCAGTACTATTGTATTGTATATTTTGATATATAACCCTGCTTTTTACTTCATACAGTTTCTAAAATGTAAATAAATGAAAGGCAGTGATAAATATGTGGTTTTGGAATATAGTGTATGAAGATAAAATTTGTAATAAGTACAGTAAAAATGTGGAGAGACAAAGGGGTATAAGAACTTTGTATGTGATGCTATTGAAGTTAAGCTAGTATCAGCTCAAACATGAGAGTTATAGGTATAGAATGTTAAATTTTATCTCCATATAAAATATATTAAAAATACATTCAGGGCGGCTGCCGTGGCTCAGCAGGCAGAGCTCCGACCTGCCGTGCTGGAGGTCTGGAGTTCGATCCCTGGTGCCTCCTGCCCATATGCAAATTAAAAAAAAATACATTCAGAAAGAAATTGAAGGGACTCAAAATGATACAATACAAAAAATCAAGTATATATGAAATCAGGCATTAATGGAAGAATTGAGGGACAAAAAAAGGTATAATATTTACAAAGAGGAAGTAGCAAAATAGCAGAAGAAAGTCTTGCAATGTCAATAGTTAATTTAAAATAAATGAATAAATTGTCTAGTCAAAAGGCAGAGATTGGCAGAATGGATTAAAAGCACATGACAACTCCTTGCTCTTTATATGAGACTCAATTTGAATTCAAACACACAGTTAAAAAAAAGTGAAATTGAAGGATAGAAAAAGATATGCCATGCCCATAGAAACCAAGACAGGTCAGTAAGTATGCTAATATCATATAAAATGGACTTTCTGTCAAAAACTTTTACAAGGCACAAGAAAGTCACTATTGATAAAGGGGCCAACTCAGTAAGAAAAAATAACAATTAGAAATATATATGCACCTAACAGCAGCACTCCAAAATATAAAGAAAACACTCCAAAATATAAAGATTTGATGGGAGAAATAGGTGGCTGTACTTCGATGCACTACTTTTATTAATGGAGACCATCTCCATTATAATGGAAAACAAATAAAGAAATAAAAGACATGAGTAACCACTCTAAACCAGCCAAACATAGTAGACATCTATAGAACACTTCACCTGACAGCAGCAGAATATCCATTCTTCTCTGGTACACAAGGATCATTCTATAGGATAGATTGTATATCATATCACAAAATAGGTCTCAATAAATGAAAAAATATTGAAATAAAACAAATTATCTTCTCCAACTACACTGGAATGAAAGTAGAAATCAATAACAGAGGGAGAACTGGAAATATCACAAACGTGGAAGTTAAACAATACCTTCTTAAATGACCAATGTTTCAAAGAAGAAATAACAAGTTGTATTAGCTAGGGTTTTCTTGAGAAATAGAATCAGCAGGAGATATCCATAAATACAAAATTCGTAAAAGTGTCTCATGCAACCATGGGGATGTAAGAGTCCAAGATCTGTAAGGCAGGCTGCAAGCTGGCAGCTCCAGTGAAGGTCCTCAATGAACTCTCAGGAGAGGCTGGCTGGCTGAAGCAGGAAGAATGATTGTCTCTTCGGAGTCCTCCTTAAAAGCCTTCTTGGGATTAGATTAAGCATCACTCATTGCAGAAGATACTCCCTTTAGTTGATTGCATTTGGTTGTGATGCAACCAATGTGGTCATGATTTAAGTCCGTGTAATGTCCTCACAGAAACAGACAGGTCAGCATTTGCCCAATGAGACAACTGTGCACCACCACCACCTGGCCAAGCTGACACATGAATCTGACCATCAGAGTCCACCGCTTGTCTACTTCGCACCCATATACATCACCTTAAACTATACTTAATCTCTAAAGAGAAGACAAATAACAGACACATTTTTCCTCAACTGACAATACTCAACTGTTCTGTGTACAACTGGAAATGCATTAAATCTTTCCATAATAGGGTGCAAGTCCTTGGGAAATATTCACTCTAAACTTGATATCTTACAACTTACATGTGCTAGCATGAACAAAACAGCTTATGTCATATGATAAAGGGGATAAAATAAAGAGGAAAACAAAGATATTTGATCTATGTATAAATACATAGATACTAATTCCAAATTAAGGAAGAAATATTCATGCTATTACAGTCCCTGTTTCTGTAACTGATCACGTGGTCATAGTTCATATTTATCACTACCTTCTTACACTACCCATTCCATGTTCCCTTTACCCTCAGTAACAACCTCAGCTGGCCATGGGTTTTTGCCTGGTGGCATGACCCAAACCTTCATTCCTGAAATTTCAGAGCTATTGGTAATCCTGCCTCGATTAGGTTGTTAGAGTTTTCCATTGATTTTAATCACAGGGCATGGTAGTACTAAGAGACAACCTAGGGGACCTCCTATACTACAGGAAAACTCTTCTTTACCTCCATTGTGTAGTTGCAGTCCTATTTCCCCTGATGCTCTGGGTCAATCACCCCAGTCAGTTTCTCATGGTGGAAGCACTCCCCCTTCTGGAACTAAAACCTATAAACTAGCAGAGCTCAAGTTTGCTGGGACAGAAAGCAAAAACTTTCCTAGTGGATCACTAGGGATAATAGTGAGTGATGCCACTCCCATTTTGACCCCTTGATTCCTTGACCCATGAATCCTGGATATGGGAGAAACAGCACCATAAGTGGATACTGATTCAGAGCATACACAGCCTCCTGGAAAAGGTTGCCCCAGCCCTGCAAAGTATTGCCACCTAGTTGCCACTATAATTGGGTCTTCAAAAGGTCATCCCACTGTTCTATTAACCCAACTGCCTCCAGATGATGGGAAACATGATAAGACAAGAAAATTCCATGAGCATGTGCCCATTCTGCACTTCATTTGCTGTGAAGTATGTTCCTTGATCAGAAGTGATGCTGTGTGGAATACCATGACAATGGATAAGACATTCTGTAAGTCTAGGGATGGTAGTTTTGGCAGAAGCATTGTGTGCAGGGACAGCAAACCCATTTCCAGAGTATGTGTCTATTTCAGTTAGAACACATTGCTGCCCCTTCCATGATGGAAGTGGTCCAATATAATCAATCTGCCACCATGTAACTGGCTGATCACCTCAGGGAATGATACCATGTTGGTGACTGCATGTGGGTCTCTGCTGCTGGTAGATTGGGCACTCAGAAGTGGTTGTAGCCTCGTCAGCCTTGGTGAGTGGAAATCCATGTTGCTAAGCCCATGCATGACCTACATCCCTACCACCATGAATACTTTTCAATGAGCTGCTGAGGAAAGAGATTGACTGGTATCCACAGAATGGGCCATCTTATCCACTTGATTATTAAAACCTTCCTCTGCCGAAGTCACCCTCTGGTGTGCATTCACAAATATCTTCATGTTTTTAGCCCACTCAGAAAGGTCAATCCACATATCTCTTCCCCAGACCTCTCTGTCACCAATCTCCCAATCATGCTGACCATCCAGCCAAACCATTAGCAAAAGCCCAAGAGTCAGTATACAAATGCACCTTTGGCCAATTCTCTTTCCTTGAAAAATGAACAACCAAATGCACTGCTTGAAGATCTGCCCACTGGGAGGATTTCCCCTCGCCACTGTCACTCAGGGACATCCTGGAAAGGGATTGCAATGCTGCAGCTGTTCACTTTCAGATGGCACCTGCATATCGTGCAAACCATCTGTAAACTAATCCCGACTTTTCTATTTCTCAGTCAATGCACTGTAAGAAACTCCACAAGAAGCCATAGCTCTGGTCTGGAAAAGAGAAGGTAATGTGGCAGGAGTACAGACCATGGACATTTGGGCTTCTTCCTTTTGTAACTTTCTTGTGCTTTCAGGATCTGCTCTGGCCCTATCTCACATATGCCATTTCCATTTTATGGTGCAGTGCTGATGCACATGCCCAATTTTATGGCTTGGTGGGTCAGACAACACCTAGCTCATGATAGGCAACTCAGATCTCATGGTAACTTGGTGGCCCATGGTTAAGCATTCAGTCTTTACTAATGTCCAGTAGCAGGCCAAAAGCTGTTTCTCAAAAGGACAGTAGTTATCTGCAGCAGATGGTAAGGTTTTGCTCCAAATCCTAAGGGTCTATTTTGTGATTATTTTATGAGGCCTCCCAAAGGCTCTAGACAGTATCCCTGTTTGCCAGTGACAATTCCAGCACAATTGGATCTGCTAGATCATATGGTTCAAGTGGAAGAGCAGCTTCTACAGCTGCCTGGGCCTGTCATAGAGCCTCCTCTTGTTCAGGTCATTGGTCAAAATTAGCTGCTTTTCAGGTCAGAGTAGCACATCCAATGAGGAATAAGTTGTCACCAAAATCCAAAGAGACTAACTAGTTATTGTGCCTCTTTTTTTGGTCACAGGAGGGGCCAGATGCAGCAACTTATCTTTCACCTTAGACAGGCTATCTTGACATGCCCCACACCACTGGATACCTAGAGATTTCACTGAGGTGAATGGCCCCTGTATTTTTGTTGGATTTATCTCCCATTCTCTGGTGCACAAATGCCTTATCAATAAGTCTAGAGTAGTTGCTACTTCTTGCTCACTAGGTCCAATCAATAAGATATCATCAATATGATGGACCAGTGTGATGTCTTGTGGGAGGGAGAAACAATCAAGGTCTTTGAGGACATGATTATGACATAGGGCTGGAGAGTTGATATACCCCTGAAGTAGGGCAGTGAAAGTATATTGCTGACCTTGCCAGCTGAAAGCAAACTGTTTCTGGTGGTTCCCATTAGCATCTATTGAGAAAAAAGCATTTTCTAGATCAATAGCTGTATACCAGGTACCAGAGGATGTGTTGATTTGCTCAAGCAATGATACCACAACTGGAAGAGCAGCTACAACTGGAGTCACCACCTAATTGAGTTTACAATAATCCACTGTCATCCTGTAACATCCTGTGAAATCTGTGCTTTACCGATACTGAAAGGCTAATCCCTTCAAGTGTAGGTTGGGTGGCTGCCTCCTTAGAGCAGGCTGGAGGTGGGGTGGCTATGTCCTCGAGGCAGACTATTACACAGTTATCTAGAAAAGACTTAGCATAATCTAAGGCTTCAATGTCTCCATAGCCATCACTATCAATCCATATGTCGCTGTCCCATTTTTCAGGGTCCCACTCCTTTCCAATCAATGCCCTCACTTTAATGGCAGACACCATGCAAGGTTGAGATTTCAGTTTATGTTGTAAAGTTGCTACTCTAACAATGAGACTCTGAGTCTGATTTTCAGAGATCTCAAGTCTGCAGCTACAGTAAATAAGATTTTCCTTCAGGGAATTTATAGAAACTTTTACATCTGTCATATGGCATGTAAGCTTCTCATTTGAAGCCGTCAGGTTATCCTTTTTCCTCATCAATGTATCCAGCATATCTAACCACAACCAGCCAACATCTCTATACCTCTTAATTCCACAAAACTCTCTAAAGGTGTCAAAAACATTATCACCAGAGCCTTGCCTCGTATAAGCATACAATTGGCAGAATCCAATGGTGGTATTTTGACTATCTCTTTTGCAAGCTCACCCCATGGATGGTCAGTGCCATCCTGATTATGGGAAACAGAGTTATTAGTGCCTTGGATTCTAGTCAGCATAGAAAACCAATTATAAAACCCAGTTTTAAGGTTCTGTTTCTTAAGAACCACTCAGGCACTAAGTTGTATTAGCTAGGGTTCTTTCAAGAAATAAAATCAGCAGGAGATATCTGTAAATATAAAATTCACCAAAGTATCTCACACAACCATGGGGATGTAAGAGTCCAAGATCTGTAGGTCAGGCCATGAGCTGGCAGCTCCAATGAAGGTCCTCAATGAACTCTCAGGAGAGGCTGGCTAAATCAGGAAGAGTGATTATGTCTCTGAATCCTCCTTCAAAGCCTTCCAGTGATTAGATTAGACATCATTTATTGCAGAAGACACTCCCCTTAGCTGTGGATGCAGCCAACATGGTCATTATTTAAGTTCATGAAATGCTCTCAGAGCAACAGACAGGCCAGCACTCGCCCAACCAGACAACCAGGCATCACCAGTTAGCCAAGTTGACACGTGAGCCTGACCATCACACAAGGGAAATTAGGAAATATCTTTAGGTGAAGAAAAATGAAAACAGAGTATACCAAAACACATGTGATATAGAAAAAGAGAAATTTATAGCTCCAAATGCTTATGTTAACAAAGAAGTAAGATTAGAAATCAGAGGTCTAACCTCATAATTGGAGGATCTAAAAAGAAGAACAAACTAAACCTAACACACAAAAGGGAGGAAATAAAAAGATTAGAGCAGAGAAAAAATGAAACAGAGAAGTAAACAAAAGCAATAAAGAGCATCAAGTATTCCAAAGTTCATTCTTTCAAAAGATCAATAAAATTGATCAATATTATCTTTAGCTAGACCAGAAAAGAAGAAAGAGAGAGAACACAAATATCTAAAACTAGAAATGAAAAGGGGAAAATTACTATCAATTTTACAAAATAAAAAGGATTATGATGGTACTATGAACAGCTGTACAACAACAAATTAGACTAAATGAAAAAGGCAAATTCCCAGAAACACACAAACTACCTACACTGACTCAAGAAGAAATATGAGAGCTCAACAGAATAGTAGCAAGTAGATTTTGAATCAGTAATAAAAACCTCCCAGCTAGAGAAAGCCCAGGGCCAGATGTCTTCACTGGTGAATTTTACCAAACATTCCAAGAGGAAATAACAACAAAACTGCTCAACCTTTTCCAAAAACTTGGAAAAGAGGGAATGTTCTGTGACTAATTTCTATGAGGTCAACATCACCTTAACACCAAAGCCAGATAATAAAACAACAAGAAAAGAAAATAATAGACAAATATGCCTTTTGAATATAGATGCAAATATCTTAAACAAAATACCAGCAAAGTGAATCTCACAGCACATTAAATTATTTATACATAATTATCAAGTGAGACTTATTCCATGCAAGGGTGGTAACATAAGAAACATAAGAAAATGTAAGAAAATCAATCAATGTAATACACCATATCAATAGTACAAAGCTAAAAAACCACATGATCTCAATTGATGAAGAAAAGACATTTGACAATTAAACTTCTTAGTAAAAAATATTTAGAAAACTATGAATAAAAGGAAACTTCCTCAACATGATAAAGGCTATAAATGAAAAACCTACATCATCCTCAGTGATGAAAGACTGAAAGCTTTCCCTCCAAGATCAGGAACATGGCAATGATCCCACTATTACCATGATTATTCAGCACTGTGCTGGAAGTTTTGGTCATAGCAATTAGGCAACAAAAAGATACAAAAGGCATCTCAATTATAAAGAAATAATTATAAGTTTCTCTATTTGCAGATTACCTGACCCTATATACAGAAAATCTTGAAAAATCCAGAGCAAATCTCCTAGAGTTAATAAATGAATTCAGCAAAGTGGTGGGGTACAAGATAAACATGGAACATTCAATAGTGTTTCTATACAGTAGCAATGAACAATCTGAAGAAGAACTCAAGAAAAAAATCTATTTATAGTAGCAACTAAAATAATCAAATATCTCTGAAAAAGTTTAAGCAAGTATGTAAAGAACTTATACATGGAAAACTGCAAAACATTGCTAAAGGAAACTAGAGAAGACCTAAATAAATGGAAGGACATTCTGTGTTCATGAATTGGAAACCTAAATATTGTTAAGATGTAAATTCTAGCCAAAGCAATTTACAGATTCAATGTAATCCCCAATCAAAATTCCAACGGCCATCTTTGCAGAAACAGAAAAACAAATCATCAAATTTGTATGGAAAGGTAAGGGGCCCCAAATAGCCACAACCAAGATGGATAACTCACAGTTCCCAATCTTAAAATATATTACAAAGGTACAGTAATCAAATAGTTGAGTACTAGCACAAGGACAGACATACAGACCAATGGAATAGAATTGAGAGTTCAGACATAAATCCTCATGTTCTTGGCCAAGTGATTTTTGACAAAGGTGCCCAAGCACACTCAGTGGATAAAGAATAGTCTTTCCAACAAATGGTGCTGGGAAAACTGGATATCCATGTGAAAAAGAATGAAAGTAGAGCCCCACCTCACACCATTACAAAAATCAACTCAAAATGGATCAAAGACCTAAATAAAAGAATGAAACCTGGGTGGGCAATGGTGGCACAGTGGCAGAGTTCTCGCCTGCCATGCTGGAGACACGGATTTGGTTCCCCATGCCTGCCCATATATATATGTATAAAAGAATGAAAACTATAAAATTCCTAGATGAAAATATAGGGAAGCATCTTCAGGGCTTTGTATTAGGCAATGGATACTTAAGTTTTACATCAAAAGCAGGAGAAATAAAAAAGACAAACTAGACAAAAGAAACTTCATCAAAATTTAAAACTTTTCACTTCTGGCAGGGCCCAGGCCTCCACTTCCACTATTTCATGTCAATTTACATTTCATGCAATTGCTGAAGTTGGTGATTTTCCTTCCTGAGATGGAAGGTATTCTCAGCCTGGGCCTGATACTTTTCTTTCTAGTTGACTGTCTTGGGTCATTTTAATAATTCTCTCTCTCTCTCTCTCTTTCTCTCTCTCTCTCTCTCTCTCTCTCTCTCTCTCTCTCTCTCTCTCTCTCTCTCTCTCTCTCTCTCTCTCTCTCCCCCCTCCCTCTCTCTCTCTCTCTCTCTCTCCCCTCTCTCCCTCTCTCTCTCTGTGTCTGTCTCTCTCTCTCTCTTTCTGTCTTCCTCTCTCTGTCTCTCTGTGTCTGTCTCTTCTTTCTGTCTCTCTCTTTATCTCATTCTCTCTGTCTCTCTGTTTTTTTCTCTCTTTCTCTTTATATTTATCACTCTCTGCCTCTCTCTCTCTTTCTGTCTTCCTCTCTCTCTTTCTGTCTTTTTCTCAGTCTCTCTCTATCTCTTTCGCTCTCCGTTGTTCTCTCTCTCTCTGCCTCTCTCTCAGTCTCTCTGTCTTCCTCTCTCTCTTTCTCTCTCTTTATATCTCTCACTCTCTGTCTGTCTCTCTCTTTCTGTCTTCCTCTCTCGTTCTCTCTTTGTCTCTGGATCTCTATCTCTTTCTCTCTCCATTGCTCTCTCCCTCTCTGCCTCTCTCTCTCTGTCTCTGTCTCTCTCTCAGTCTCTCTGTGTTACCTCTCTCTGTCTCTCTCTCTCTCTTTATCCCTTTCTCTCTCTCTCTCAGCCTCTCTTTCTGTGTGTGTGTGTCTCTCTGTGTCTCTCTCCCTCTCTCTGTCTCTTCTTTTCTGCCCCTCTCTCTCTCTTTATCCCTTTCTCTCTCTGTCTCTTTATCTCTCTCTCTGTCTCTGTCTCTCTCTTTTTCCCCTCATCAGTTTGACCATTTTTAAAAGTAAAAGTTAATTACTTTTATGTGTTAAAGCTTTAAAGTAAAATAAATAAATTAATGAATTCATAAAAAATTTTTTTTAACTTTTGTGCTTCAGAGGACTTCATCATGAATGTAAAAAGACAGCCTATGGAATGGGAGAATATATTTGGGAAGCACATATCTGATAAGGGTTTACTATCCAGAATATATTTAAAAATTGTACAACTTCACATGGAAAGACAAATAATCCAATTTTTAAAATAAGCAACAGATTTGAACAGGTACTACTCCATAGAAGGTGTACAAATGCTCATAAGCATATGAAAAGATGCTCAACATCAAAAGCCATTACGGAATTATAAATCAAAACCACATGAGATACCATTTCACATCACTAGTATGGCTAGTATTACAAAAACTGGACAATAATAAATATTGGAGAGCATGTGGAAAAATAAGAACACCCCATCACTGTGATTGGGAATATAAAATGGTCAACCACTATGGGAAACAATTTGGCAGTTCCTCAGAAAGTTAAGTGTGGAATGACCACACGACCTGACAGTCCCACTTCTGGGTATATACCCAAAAGAATTGAAAGAAGAATTCAAACAATTAATTCAAACAATTATCGATATTCACAGTGGAATTTTTCACAACTGCCAAAAGATGGAAGCTACCCAACTTTCCATTAACAGATGAACAAATGGAAAAAATGCATACAATGGAGTATTCTTCAGCTGCAAGAAAGAATGAAATTCTGATACATGTAACATGGTTGAAACTTGAAGACATCATGTTGAGTGAAATAGGTCAAATACAAAAGGACAAATATTATATGATCTCATTATTATGAAATAGAAAAAGCAATGTCATAGAGTCAGAAATTAGAATACAGGTTACCAGGGGCCAGGGGAATGGAGACATAATGTTTATTTGTGCATAATTTCTGCAAGGGATGATAGAAAGATATTGGTAATAGATGGCGGTGATGGTAGCACAACATTGTGTGCTTGACACCATTGAATTGTATATCTGAATGTGTTTACAAGGGGAAATTTTCAGTTGTGTATATGTTAAGAGGGTAAAAAAAATTAATTCCTTATAACTATATAACATGAATGGTAAATCCTAGTGTAAACTATGGACTATAGTTAATGGTACAATAGTAACAATTTACTTTCATCAATTGTAGCAAAGTTACCACTCTAAGTCAAAATAAAAATAATTGGGCAGTATATAGGAACTTTATAATTTCCACATGATTTTTTTGTAAAACTACAACTTCTCTAATAAAAAAAATTATATAGAAAAATTTAAGCACACATACATAAAAAAAACATAGAACTACACAAGACAAAGAATGAACTCTGAAAGCTATAGACTGTATTTAAGAATATAATTAAGATAACATTTTTTCATCAATTTTAATAAAGTTTTCACATTAATGCAAAATGCTAGTAATAGTGAGAACTGGGCAGGGAGGGCAGGTGGTATGTAGGAACCCTGCACTTTCTGCATCATTTTTTTGTAAGCCTACAAATTTTCTAATAAAAAATTAATTTTAAAGAATAGCAGATAAAGTCAATGGCCAGAGCTAGCTAACCACAAAATAATGTAATTTTTCATCTTGGCCATAATGCTGCATGCAAAGTTGATTTTAATAAGTTCTTTTTAATGTTAAAAAATGATGACTGGCTTCCACTTTAAGTGGTAGATTTCATTATCATTTTGTCACTGAGGTTTTTCCTATTTAGTCTTTCTATATTTTTTCCTACCCGATTTCTCTTCATTTACATATATCTATGTAATGAGTTCAATAGCCCCTCATAACTTATTGGATTCCATGGACCTTCCTTGATTTAAAGATACTATTTATTTAAAACTGTAAACAAACATATTTTCTGAGCCCCATGCATTTGATTTTCAGAACTCAGGTTGAAAAGAAGTAGGACCAAAATCCTTTTAGTGTACACTGGCTCCCATAACAATTTGACAATGTAGACCTAACTTACTCCTTGAAACATTTTCTTCTCTTGAGCTGTAAGATACCCTGATGTCCTGGTTTTCCTCCCACTGACTGAATGCATTTGCCTATATTTCCTGGCTCCTCCTTTCCTGTATCTCAATGTCAGCTTGCCTCAGATCTTAGTTTTCCTCCTCCTCCACACACACTGCCTCCTGTGTGATCTTGTCCAGTGACAGTACTCCGAGGACTCCTAATTCCACATGAGGATGCCCTCTAGAAGTTAAGGCTCTCTGGCCATCTCCCTCCTGGTCACTTCCACTTGGATGCTTCATGAGGCCTTCAACTTAACATATATTTAAAGTCATGTCTTGATTGCATTTCTTCTACTCCAAAATTTGCTTCTTTCTCATCTAGATCCATCTCAGTAAAGGTGAATCATTTCACCCAGTTTCTTAGGCCAAGAATGATTGAGTGCTCCATAGCCCTCTCTCCCCAGCACATACACCAACTGTGAGCAAATTCTAATAATTCTACTCTCAGTTATAATGCAAAGTCAACCATCCTTCACCTTTTCTACACTAAGCCACCATCATCTTACACCCATGTTATTGGAATAGCTTCACAGTTGGTCTCCTCACCCTCCTCCCCTTGACCCTTGCTTCCCTAGAGCAGGATTTGGGCTGCATAATTTTTTGTTGGGGCAGGGGATGGGAAGCTGTCCTGTGCATGGTAGGATACTTATCATCTTCCATGTGCTCTACTCACTAGATGCCAATAGCACCCCTTCATTTCTGATAATCAAAATATCTTCAGAGATTAGTAAATATCCCCAGGGTAGTGACTATACAAAATTGCCCTGAGCTGAGATCAATTTCTCTAGAGTCTTCATTTCACAGCAGTTAACGTGATCCTTTGAAAACTAAAATCATATAGGGTCTTCCCTTGTGGAAAAGACTCCACAGTCTTCCTTGATGGGGATACAATCTAAGCTTCCCTTCCTGGCCAACAACGCCCCTTTCTTCTATCTTCTGCCCCACCCCAACAACTTCATCCCCAAGCACTCCCTTCGCTAGCTTCATGCCACCATTTATCAAGCACCCAGGCTTGCTCCCTCTTTTGGTACTTGCACCTGGTACTTTTTCTCCTTGTTAATATTTTTCCCAAATTCTTCAAGTGGATAGCTTCTTCTACTTTTGGTTTTGGTGCCAATTTCACCTCCTGAAAAATACTCTCTCTGAGCATGCTATTTAAAACAACTCTCTCTTATGTCTCTTTTGCTCATATGCTGCTGCACCTTCCTTCACATCATCACTGACATATACTGTGTTTTGTTTCTTATCTGCCCCACCCATTGGAATGCAAGCCACATGCTGATGGAAATTTGTACATCTAACCCAATCTTTGGAATGACTTTCAATAAATATTTGTTAGACCTTAAACAGATATTTCTTAGATATTTATTAAATGAAAATGTGTGATGTTTGCAGTATTTCATAGTATTATTTTATTCAGTTTTCTTATAACATAGAAAACAATGATTTTTCCCAATATTATTTCAACTGGGATAATTTCATTCTAGCCCTTCCATTTTTAAATGAATGTGTGGTTCTTATATGTGTAGATATTTTGCAAGGGTAGAAGCACCAATAAGCAATAATTAATGAAAACCAATCTAAATCCAATGATTTTGAGGTTTCATTCTAAAAGACACTTTGAATTATTCTGGGAATTGTATGATATATCATGTTTTCACAGTGAAAATGAATGTGAAAATAAGAAAGAGTACTTTTTTTGGCAAATAAGAATATCTATGTAAATAACTCAAGTCAAACTTTAAACTGGTGAGCCCCCCCAGTATCATCCAAGTAAACAATTTACTTTTAAAACCCTTTTGAAAAATATGTTTTTATTTGATTTTACTGTTTAAACCAGATTTTTATTTCAAGTTGATCAAGGTCCTAGTATAGCTAACTAATTTGTGCTGACTGGACTTTCTTTTCCAGAAAGAAAAATAATATAAATCAATGAATCATGTAATTATACATATAACCTTGAAGTAGAAGTGGCTGTTTCTATTAGAAGTCATGATAACTAGATGAAGCATAAAGCTTCTTAGGTGTTAAGAATGTGAATGAATAGATAGCAATTTTTTAAAAAGGTATTTAATTTAGAATAACAGGATAATTAGCAGTAAAGGAAGAAAATTATGAGTGTTTTATAATACAGCACTCAATTCCAAGAGCTCTATATGTTGTGAACAAAATCATCAGACAACACTCTCATTAAACACTGGAGAATATGCTTATTTTTTTTTTCTTAAAAACTTAATTCATTTTTGCTTTGAAGCTATCACATTTTTATAGAAAACATCATTTATATTTTCAACATTATAACACAGATGTATTCATATTTTCAAGTGTAGCATTGCCCCTGCACATACATGGTTTTGTTTGCACTTGCAGCACATGCTCGTTGTTATCCAGTTGTATCACCTTTTTTAGGTATTATAACAGTTAAAAGTCAGTGACTCCATATGCTTGAGTTCAGAGACCCTCTCCATATGGTGATCCACTCATATCTGTCCCTCAGCCCAGATGTCTCCTCATAAGTCCATGCCCATATGTCCTGTGTCTATTGGCCGTATCCTCTTGCATGACCATAGAGAACTTTACCTAAACTTTCCAAAGCAAAAATCATCATCAACCCCATCCCTCAAAACTTATTGTTGTAGTCCCTTTGTGAATGACACCAAATGGACATTTTTTCTCGATGGCCAGAAAACTTCTCTCTTACCCTATTCTGTTGCAGAACCTAACTCCTAAATACCTATGGAATCCAACTCCTCTGATAAATTCTTACTAATCCAGCCCAACTTCAAGCTTTCACCATATCTTGCCTGAAAGTGGCAATGACCTCCTGGATTTCCTATTTCTACTTCAGCAGTCCTCTAGTCCCAATCTTTACTCATGCCTGGGTAATGTATCTCAAACACAGAGCTCATCATATAGTTCCTTCATTCAAGTCTCTCAGTTGAGTTATACTGCTGTATTAGTCAGGGTTCAGAAGAGAAACAAAACCAGTAGGAGATATCTGTAAATATGAGATTTATAAAAATGTCTCATACAACCCAGGGAATGCAAGGGTCCAAAATCCATAGGGCAGTTTGTGAAGTGGGCAACTCTGATAAAGGATCTTAATGAACTCCACAGGACAGGCTTGCTGGCTAAAGACAAAGTGAAAATTTTCTCTTCTCCCTTGTTCTAGTTTGCTAGCTGCTGGAATGCAACACATCAGAGACAAATTGACTTTCAATAAAAGGGGATTTATTTAGTTAACATATAGTTCTTCAGAGGAAAGGCAGATAACTTTCTACTGAGGTTCTTTCTTACATGGGAAGGCACAGGGCGATCTCTGCTGGCCTTCTCTCCAGGCCTCTGGGTTCCAACATCTTTCCCTGGGGTGATTCCTTTCTGCATCTCCAAAGACCTCGGCTGAGCTGAGAGTGCTGAGATGAGGTATGCTGAGCTGCTTGGGCTGTGCTACATTGAGCTTTCTCATTTAAGCACCAACCGATTAAATCAAACACCATTCATTGCAGCAGGCATGCCTCCTAGCCGGATGCAGATGTAATCAGCAACAGATGAGGTTCACATGCCATTGGCTCATGTCCACAGCAAGAGAACTAGGCGCCATCACCTGGCCAAGTTGACACCTGAATCTAACTACCACATCCCTTAAAAGTCTTCAACTGCTTGAATAAAACCCAACTGAATGGATTATCTCCTTTGTAGATGTACCAATTTACCGAATATTTTGCCAAACTGCAAAATACTTCTGTTTACCAGTTAAAGCATTGCTTTAAATATCAGTTCTTGGTAGTGCCTGAAATATCCTTAATGTCTTAAACCTCTTAAATCCAGATTGCTTCATATCAGTTCCTGAGAAAGCAAGGGAATGACCATCCTAGAAAACTTTGAGTTTTGATTTTCCCAACTAAACTTTTCAACTATCAGGCCAAAGATATCTGGTGCTCATTTGCAGGTATAAGACAGCCTATCTAGAGAAAATCATGTTTATTTTCAACTCTGATTACATTTCATTCCCTACATATTTTTTTCTTTTGTTAATACATTCAGTGAATTTAAGTTGTAATATGTACTTTGTATTACAGGTGATTTATTCATTTAATATGTACTTTACTGAGGGCCAGACATTCTGATATGGGTCTGATGTAGTTATCAATGATAGTGTCATGTGGAAAAGTTTTTTACATTCACATTTAGTGATCTTCCTAGCAAAGCTTCTAAATAACTTGTGCTTACTTCAAATTAAAATGAAATCAAAACATAAAATATGGTAAGTGAATTTGTGAGTTCATAATTCAAAGGAAATAGAATTTTTCAATTATAGTCTATTCTTTTAATGCAAAACCCTTTACACTAAGCAATGTATCTGTCTATATGTCAGGTTTGCCTTTATCAGGCTTTGGCTTTAGGGTGATGTTGGTTTCATGGAATGAGTTAGGTAGCTTTCCTTCCTGTTTTATTTTCTGGAAGAGTTTGAGCAGGGTTGGTATTAATTCTTCTTGGAATGTGTAATGGCTAGGTTCATGCGTCAACTTTGCCAGATGATGGGGTGCAGTTTTCTAGTCAGGCAAGCACTGGTCTATGACTGAGAGAATATTTCATGGACTGAAATCATGAGTCAGTTGATTGCATCTACTGCTGATTACATCTATGATCAACTAAAGGAAGTGTCTTCTGCAGTGAGAGAATCAATCAGCTGGACCCAATCCAATCTGTTGGATTTAATCTAATCAGTTGAAGACTTTCTAGGAAGAGGTGATGATTTCAGTGGTCAGAAGAGAGAACTTTTGTCTCTACTTCAGCCTGCCAGCCTTTCCTGGGAATTTATCAGAGACCTTTATCACTGTTGCCAGCTCACAGTTGCCCTATGGAATTTGAACTCTTGCACCCCCATAGTTGCATGAGACACTTTAGTAAAATCTCATATTTACAGATATCTCCTGTTGGTTCTATTTCCCTAGAGAACCGTGACTAATACAGGTGGAATATGGAAAAAAATACATCTAATGTAAAGAACAGATTACAGTTAACAGTAATATCTTAATATTCTTTCATCAATTATAACAAACATATCACACTAATGCAGTGTTTCAACAATAGGGGGTACATATGGAAATGTCATATTTTTTACACGACTTCTTGATAATCCTACAACGTCTCTAATTAAAAAAAAGATAATATTTTTAAAACATTCTTCTAAGTGAAATAAACCAAACACAGTGCACTATATATTGCATGAGTTAACTTATATAAAGTGTAAATACAAATAAAGGTATAGAGACAGAATAAAATTAGTGGTTATGTAGGGCTGGAGAAAGATAGAGAGATTGAGTTTGGGTTTTTTTTTTTTAGAATAATGAAAATGTTCTGAAATTGTAGTGAGTAATGTTTAACTCTGTGATTATACTAAAAGCCACTGATTGTACACTTTGGATGGATTGTATGGTATGTCAATATATTTCAATAAAACTGCTTTTAAAAATATTTTTTACAATAAAAATCTAACCGCCTAATTAAAAAAAGTTTGG
>PVIY010037304.1:0-24775 GCA_004026745.1 Myrmecophaga tridactyla
TTGGTTTTTGATGAGGTTTTCCATGTCTGTTCGTATATTCTGAATTAATTGTTTCAGCTCCTGTATGTCATTTGAATTGTTGGTTTGTTCCTTTGACTGGGCCATATCTTCAATTTTCCTAGTGTGATTTGTTATTTTTTGCTGGCGTCTAGGCATTTAATTACCTTAATTAGTTTATTCTGGAGATTGCTTTCACTTCCCCCACCTAGGGTTTTCTTGTTGGATGAATTTGTAGTCTATCTGTTCTTTGATATTCAGTTCACCTTTATCTGGACCTCTAGCTTAGGTTTTGTTTAACAGAGGAGAATTTTTCAGTTCTTGTTTTCTTGTTTCTTGCCCTGCTTGTATTGTGCCTTTTTCCCCCCACCATTAGGAGGGTCTACTTAGGTATTATAGACCCCAGCCGGATTTTCCCATACCAAACTGGCCTCCTATCAGGAGGGAAGAGTCACCTGCATCGGTTTTCCCTCAAAGTGAGTCCCAGCAGGTTGAAAGACTTTCCTGTGAAGTCTCTGGATTCTGTTTTTCTTTTCCTGCCCAATATGTCACGCTTGTCTGCCTGCAGGTCCCACCAGCATAAGGTGATGCGGTACCTTTAACTTTGGCAGACTTTCCCTGCTGGGGTTGTGGTGGAGACAGAGGAGAGGTTGTAGGCTGGTTTTAATGGCTTCAAATTCAGCCCTGGTGTCTAAATTCCTTAAGGGAGGGATTCCACCTGAGTTGGGCTTCACTGCTCTCCTGGGGAAGGCACAGGCTCCAGACAAGCCCTCCAACGAGCTTGTTTATGCCTACGCTTGGGGCAGTTGCAGCCTGAGAAGTCCTGCTGCTATATCGAAAGGCAGTCAAGCCTTTGTAGACATGCAGCCATAAAAACCTGTTTGTTTTTTTTTCTTTTTCCGCCAGCCCTGCCCCCTTGGTGCTGGGGCAAAAATGAGCAACCTCCTCTTTGACCAGTTTCACCTGAGCTGGGGGCCTATTTTTAGTTGTCAGAATTTGTTAATTAATTCTACAATTAACATTTTGTTGTGCTCAGCCCCTGCTGCTGGTAAAGTATCTTCCTTTCCCCGCTGGGAAGCAGCCTGTTGGCGAGGGGCACTGGCTGCTGGGGCTTGGGGAACTCACGGTTCTGGTTGATCTCGCAGCCGGTCCAGCTGGTCCAGACTGGTGTACGCTGTGTGTCCGGTCACTTACATGACCCCAGGAGCTGTTCTGTACTGTTCCTTGTTATTTAGTAGCTGTTCTGGAAGCTGAACTAAATCGTGCACTTTGCTAAGCTGCCATCTTGGCACCTCCCCCTTGATTCTTGAAGATGACTGAATAATGATATAGCTTTTACAGTGTGACTGTGTGATTGTGAAAACCTTGTGTCTGATATTTCTTTTATCCAAGGGATGGACAGATGAGTAAACAAATATGGGTAAAAAAGGGGTAAAATAAATTGGGTAGATTGAAATACTAGTGGTCAATGAAAGGAGTGGTAAGGATTATGGGATGTATGAATTTTTTCTTTTTAGTTTGTGTTCTGGAGCAATGCAGATATTCTACAAAATGATCATCGTGATTGTGCTGGGTGAAATGATGTATGTACCCTAGAAAAGCCATGTTTTAATCCTCATCCCATTTTGTAAAGGCAGCCGTTTCTTCTAATCCCTATTCAGTAGTGAATGTTTGGAACTGTAATTAGACCATCTCCCTGGAGATGTGATTCAATCAAGAGTGGTTGTTAAACTGGATTAGCTGAAGGCATGTCTCCACCCATTTGGGTGGGTCTTGATTAGTTCCTGGAATTCTATAAAAGAGGAAACATTTTGGAGAATGAGAGATTCAGAGAGAGCAGAGCAGAATGAAATAGCCAGAAGAAGCAGAGTCCACCCACCAGCAACCTTTGGAGATGAAAAAGGAAAATGCCTCCCCGGGAGCTTCATGAAACAGGAAACCAGGAGAAGAAGAGAGCAGGTGATGCTGCGTTTGTCATGTACCCTTCCAGATGAGAGAGAAATCCTGACTGTGTTCACTATCAACCTTTCCAAATGAGAGAGAAACTTACTGTGTTCACCATATGCCCTTCCACTTTTGAGAGAAACCCTGAACTTTATTGGCTTTCTTGAATGAAGGTATCTCTCACTGGATACCTTTGATTGGACATTTCTATAGACTTGCTTTAATTGGGACATTATCTCAGTCTTAGAACTGTAAACTAGCAACTTATTAAATTCCCCTTTTTAAAAGCCATTCCATTTCTGGTATATTGCATTCAGACAGCTAGCAAACTAGAACAGTGCTGAATACACAACTATGCAATGAATATTGTGAGCCATGATTGCATATCATGTATGCACTGTATATGAAGATATGTATGTCAATACAAATTTTTTTTTTTAAAGAAACTTGTTTTTTTGCATGGGCAGCACTGGGAATCGAACCTCGGTCTTCTGGCATGGCAGGCGTGAATTCTGCCTGCTGAGCCACTGTGGCCCGCCCTAAAAAGAAACTTTTGATCTTGTAATGAACAGCAGATGTGCTTTCCCTTTCTGTAGTGCCAGTTCCTTTCTTTTTTGGCAACTACTTAACTGGTTTTGTTTTGGATTCTTCTAGTGGCTTGTCCCAAACTGCTAAATAATATGCTTGTGCTTGTTCCTTGGCTTTTCAACATTAAACATTATCTAATGACTTATTCTTATCAGCCCTCTGATTCTAACACCTGTCTCTTCTTCCCTCTACTTCCCATTATAGCTATACTACTCATTTTAATTTCTCATTTACTGTGGCACCTTCAAAAAACAACATACTTATACTTCCTCTGTGGAAATTTTTAGTATTGCGTGAGTTCTGCAGATGGCAGCATACTGTGGCATATCTGTTCAGTAAGCAGATGTTTAAATTGAGGCATGCAGTTGACAGGAAGGAGATTCTAGTAGTTTCATATGAGTGTAACATGAATCTAGTCTTTGTTAATAATTGTTTAGAAAAGTCTTAGGAGTATACGTTATATTTAGCAGTGATAGTTGCAGATATTCTAGTGATTCTCACATGAAACCATTACCATCTTCTGTTCTTTGTGTGCTTTTTTTGTGGCTACTATTGATTTAACTTTGCTCAGCTTTTTCCTTTTTGTGCATCTTTTCTCTTTTCTTTTAGTCCTTAATATTACCCCTATTTTTGATAGTGATCAAAAGTAGTGGATTCTCTGCCTGATGCAGTCAAATGACCAATTCCTGAGACACCAGCATTTCAAAGAGAGAATTTATTGGGCTAGGCGTGAAGCAGATCAGATGGCCTATCAGCTTAAAAATCTGTCTCCCTGAACTTTAGTAATTCTGATAGTTCTATAATATCAAAAGATGGGCAAATTTTTGGATAATAAGCACAGTGGCTCAAGGTGATGAGGTTAGAGATGGTCTAATTTTTTAGCTTTGTCACAGAACGTATGTAAGAAAATGGCAGCCTTAATATGATGCTGTATGTGATTTTTAGTATTATTTTGAGGTGTAGATCATTTATAGGTTAAGGTCTAAGCTACTGGTATTTCAGGCAGGCCCATTCGGATTAGATTCAGCTTCTTTTATCAAGATAGCTTTGGAATTGAGGTAGGTTAGTTCTAGGCTGACTCAGGGCCCTTAATTAATAAATATTAGAGGCTGTCTTTAGTAATCATAAGAACCTCAAGTTAAAAAACCCAGGTAAAATGGGTATAAGTGAGGGTCAGTCATAAGGTTTTATAATCACAAGATTAAGTTATACAGTCATTATTAAAGATCAAGGCAGCTGGATTGCAGTTCAGTAATGTCAGGCATTTCCCTCTGTCTATTCTAATAAACTAGAAAGTAAAAAGAAATTTCTATATAGTAATTCAGTAATCATAATCATTTCTTAAATCCTAACTTGGGTACATCGTCATTTGCTTTTGTCAGCCTAAACTCTTCTCCATCTCTTTATTTGGCTAGTAGAGAGAAAGTGAGGATTTTCCCTTAATTTATTTTTTCAGACTATAAAAGTGATCATATATGCTTGTTAATAAAATCCCATACACCCAGGAATAAGTTCTATAAATAGTTTGATGTTTATTTTTCTGGTTTACTTTCTTTGCTTTACATATGTTCTGTAATGCTGTTTGGCTGTTTAATACTCCATTGTATAGGTGTACTTAATGTACAGAATTATAAATATTTAGCACAGTAGCAGCAAATATCCTTCTACATACGTATTTGTTATTTGTATAAGTATTTTTTTTTTTAATGTTACTGAAATATCCATATAGTTCTTCTATGTTAGGAGCTTTTCAATCAAGAAGATATTGGGGGGTGGGCCACGGTGGCTCAGCAGGCAAGAATGCTTACCTGCCATGCCCAAGGACCTGGGTTCGATTCCCGGTGCCTGCCCATGTAAAAAATAAAGAAAGAAAGAAAGAAGATATTGGGTAGGTAAATTGATAAAATGTACTTTTTCATCTTTCACAAAACTTTTCGTTACTCACTTACTTAATATGTGAAATATATTACTAGATTTCTTAATACTGAACCATTTTTACATTCATAGAATGAATTCATAAAGAGAAAAGTACAGTTTATAAATATAAATAGACTATAAATCAAACAACTATTTAAAGTTATATGTAGAGTCACCATGAATGTGATAGGGTCAATGGACTAATATCAGTGGGATGTATTGGCAACTTGTATATCACAGCTGGTGTTTTCCTTAAGCAGTAGAGAATTCTTGATAAAGTTCTGAAAAATACAAAACATAGCCTTCCTGTGATTTACAGTGGTAAATCATGCTATATTCCATATATAAGATACATGGCTTATTCCTAGAAAATCAAATGTGTATTAAAACAGTACAAAAAGTTCTTTGTTTTTATATGTAAAACAGAATTAGGTTCTAGACCTAGAATTTTGTTTTATTATAAATTGGTGTTCTTTATTAATCTGTATGCTCTGAAGGAATGATGGTTGAGGTTAAAGGGTTTTTCAGTCTTGGCAGTATCAACATTTTGGACCGGATGATTTTTTTGATGTAAGGGGTTGTCCTGTGCATTATAAGATGTTTAGTAGCATTCTTGGCCTCTTTAGACACCATTGGCACTTCCCCCCACCATAGTGTCAGTTAGAAATGTCAGATATTGCCAGATATCCCCTGGAGACAGAGTTGTTCCTGGTTGAGAACTGGATTAAAGTTCATGATTGTAAATTAGAAATAAATTGAGTAGATTGTCTTCAAGTTTGTTTTTATTGATTCTTTCCTTCAGCACATTCACTGATAGTCAGAAATAGCAAAGGGAATAAGTTTCTGTCCTTGAACCTACAGAATAACATGGGAACAAACAGTACAGCTTGTTGCATATTGTAATTGTGGCATATTGTAATTGTGGCATTCATACAGTGCTGTAGACACAGAGGGGAGCAGTTGCCACAGCTATACTGGAACTTCAGGCATTAGGCAACATTTTTTTAATTCCAACTGTTAAGTTCTTCACAACTTACTATTTTTTTTTTTAAACTAAGTTTAGGTTAAGGATGTAAAAACTGTGTTTCCAGAGAAAGACCCATTGAAAATTGACACACTTTTAAACATTTGTCTCTTTTTTCCTTTATATTTTACCCCTCAAAATGTTTTCTCTCGGGAGCCACGGTGGCTCAGTAGGCAGTGTTCTTGCCTGCCATGCCAGAGACCTGGGTTCAATTCCTGGTGCCTGGCCAAGCAAAAAAAAAAATTTCTCTTCATTTATTGATGAAGATTTTCGCTGTAGCCCACTAGGTGGCAGTTTTTACCGTAAAGAGGAAATCTTGAGTGTACAAACTTCAGTCACATTGAAGATTCACTCTTTGTTCTGGCATATAAGGAAATATCCTAAAATGAGATCTAACAAAAGTAAGGAGAGATTTTATTGTATAATAATTTCTTTTAATTGTATAGTAATTTTAAAAGTCAAAGAGATGTAAACGCTGAGTAGTTATATGTATCTGTATACATATGCATTGTATGCGTGTATACAATGTATGTACACGTATACATTGAGTATATATATGTATATATAACTGTATAGAGCTTGAAACAGAATCTGGCACACAGTAAGAACACAGTAGTGTTAGGTTTATTGGTAGTACTGAAAATATAAAATAGTCTCTGAATTACTGGTGTTTTAATCCTACTTGTCTTTCTAATTAGTGACTCGGTGGATCTGTAGTTTTGCATTGATTTGGACTGCTAGCACAGAAGCAGAGCCAGTTTGACTGTCTGCAAATCACATTTGTACTGAGCTTTTGCAGATAATAACATTCTTTGGTGCTCCTGATGCAAAGTCCTATCTATTACAGCCTGACTTTTCCTCCATTTTGGTAACGTGTTATTTTTGCCTCAATTGCGTATGCAATTTCAGTTAAATTCAGGATTCTTCCCAGTACCTACCACTTATGAGTCCTTATCCCTGGGGCTTTGATGCTGTTTTGGGTTATTTTTTAAATAACTGTATTGCATTACTTTGTGTGGATGTACTTTAAAATAAATGTTCTGATCTTCCCAGAAGAAAATTTAGTTTGTTTTATTTATTTTTGCTGTTATAAATAATTCTCAGTCCATACATATACATATATGTGTATTTATCTGGTATCTTCTTTTAGTTTTTTTGACATACACCTGCTGGGTCAAAGGTTTGCATATTTAAAATTTTTCAAACATTTTGCCAGATGCCCAGCATAAAGTTTGGACCAATTTATATTTCTACCAGCTGTATTTGAGAAGGTATCCATTCCCTCATATGCTCATTAGTGCCGGGTATTTTTTACTTAGCCTGTGCAGCCTGTTAGGAAAATAAACATTATATTGGTTTTTTAAAAAAATATCTTGGGCGGGCCACAGTGGCTCAGCAGGCAAGAATGCTTGCCTGCCATGCCAGAGGACCCGGGTTCGATTCCTGGTGCATGCCCATGTAAAAAAATAAAATAAAATAAATAAAAATAAATAAAAGCTTACAATCTAGGTCCCTGTTTTAAAAAAAAAAATCTTTATTTAAGAAAACAAACAATACACTTAGAATCACCAGAAATGGATATCTTAGCGTAACCATAGGAATATTTAAAGTATCCATATAATCATCGTAAAACCTGTATTTGTACAGTAAGTCTCATAAACCATTTTTATAATTAAGTCAACAAGGAAAAGATCTACAAATTCAGATAGCAGCGTTTCTTAAATTCTAGATAATAAACACTAACTTAAATACCATTTGGTCAGCTGTCAAAACTGTGAATATTGATTCTGGGGTCTGGGTTTTGGGAAGGTACAGCAGTGGGACCGGTGCGGAAGATGCCAGTGGCTTCAGTTTCAAGAAGTTGCTGAATCAATGCAAGAACCAGGAGCTTGTAGCTCCTGGAGGAATTGCTATACCCCCCGTGCATGGTCAGCTTCTAGCTCTATATTTGCACCAGAATGACATGAATAACACAAGATATCTTTGGAATAGAATACCACGTGCTATAAAATCTGCCAGTTCTGAACTTGGGGAAATTTGGTCAGTAGGACAGAATATCTGGCAGAGAGACTTCCCTGGGATCGATATGACCATCAATGCCCACCAGTGTCTGAGCCGATCCAGCTAATCATGGGAGCACTAAGAGATGCAACAAAGAGACGAGACTTCACCCTGGTTTCTCAAGCATATACCTCCATAATCACCGATGACTTTGAAGCCTTTGTTGGGCCTCCTATAGACGAGGCTGTGACAGGTATTTTAGAACAAGGATGGCAAGCTGACTCCACTACGAGAATGGTTATGCCCAAAAAGCTGGTTGCAGGGGTCCTGGATGTTTCCTTTAACAGGTTTATTCCCCTCTTAGACCCAGTCCCACCAATCCCCAATGAACAGCAGTTAGATTGACTGATTACATGGCTTTCCTTGAAAACCGATTTGTCATTCAGAGTTCAAGATCCCACCTTCAGAATCCTGTACACCAACAAATAGAGAAATGTAAAATTTTTATTTTCAATTTATTGAGTGGATTAAGCACCTCAGCATTCCTTACTGAGTATGTGATAAAATTCATATATGATATAAAGTATATTATATATATTTTGTCCTTAAACATTATGCTGAATAGTTGTTGAAACAATTCTCATTTTGTAATACTCATCAGTTTGAATGGAGCCCATCAGTTTTATGTGGGGAGGTTATTTTTCCTAGTGACTCATAAACGTAGCTCTCCTGTTTAATGTAGAGCAGAGATTGTCAGTTGTGTTTTCCCTCCCCTCTTCTCCCCTCACCCCCACTGCCACCTCCCCTCCCCCAGGACACTCCCACCGAAACTATTAGTTGATAGTTGTGTGATACATTTGGGGTTTGAGGATTATCCCCAAAAGGCAATATCACAGTTGCTGGGATTCATACTCATCCTTTTTGGAGAATATGCTCTCTTTTTAGTCTCACCTCCTGAGAATACTAAAATATAGCTGAGGAACAAAAGACCATTTCCTTTAAAAACCGGTTTGTTAACTTTAGACTTTCGCTGATGCTGTGAGCGCATCCATTGCTGGCAGTGGAGGGCTTGCCATGAAAATGCAACTTATTTAAGACGTTCATGAGAAATGTTAAGTTATAATATCTTCTTTCAAAAGGAAGAAAGGAAAAGTGTTGAGTGCATGGTATTGGAAGAGAAGCTATTAAGGTAAATGATACACTTGGTACAGCTCTCCATGCAGACTGGTGGTTGCTTGTATTTATCACTCAGTTCAAGTTCTGCCTTTTAGAGAAAGACTGAACAACCAGTCTTTTATTTTTTGTGTGACAGCCCTCTGAACATTTGAATTTCTTTATTGTCTCTCCAGGTTAAATACCCCTGTTCATTTATTCTGCATTTGTTCAATAAATATTTAATTGAAATCTTCAACTCTTCCATCTAAGGTAGTTTGTAGACTTTTCACTGTTCTGTTCTTCTTTCTGTGGACATGCTCTAGTTTGTCATTAACTTTCTAAAAATAGGAATTTTTTAATTAAATAGAAATGACCTGTATAGTCATAATTACATGATTCATGTTTTCACTCATTTTGAATATATTTTATCACCTGACATGACTCAACATTGTTTTATGAAGAGGGCTTAGGTTTTTATTTGGACAAGCCAAGCAACTTTCCTTAATCCTTTTGCAACGTTTCTAATTCTAATATGTGACAGTTCTTTGCATCTGAAAAGAAGTTATCTTCTTACCTCTTCTCATAATAAATGTTGTTCTACTGGTCCTCACATACCTAAAACAACAAAACAAAACAAAAAACCTGAATATTCTCAAAATACCAAATAGAATGTTAATACAAAGATCTACACTGCTATAGTAATTACCTTCGTTACTAAACATTTTCCTGATTTCAGGAAAATATGAAGATACAAATGTTTTTACAATTAACACGTCATGTCATCTACAAACAGTGAGCGTTTTACCTCTTCTTTTCCAGTTTGGATGCCTTTTATTATTTTTTTTTCTTGTCTAATTGCTCTGGCTAGAACTTCCAGCACAATGTTGAATAACAGTGATGACAGTAGGCATCTTTGTTTTCTTCCTGATCTTAGAGGGAAAGTTTTGTGGTTTTACCCATTGAGGATGATGTTAGCTGTGGATTTTTCATATATTCCGTTTATCATGTTGAAAGAAGTTCCCTTCTATCCCTGTCGTTTGAAGTGTTTTCATCAAGAAAGGATGTTGAATTTTGTCAAATACCCTTTCTGCATCAATTGAGATGATCATGTGGTTTTTCTGCTTTGACTTACTGATGTGGGGTATTACATTAATGTATTTTTTTGTGTTTAACCAGCCTAACATACCTGGAATAAATCCCACCTAATCATGATGTATAGTTCTTTTAATATGCAAGTATTTTGTTGAGGATTTTTGCATCTGTGTTAATTAGAGAGATTAGTCCGTAATTTTCTTTTCTTGTGTTATCTTTGGTTGTCTTTGGTATGAGGGTGATGTTGGCTTCATAGATTTTTTTTGAGAAGTTTGAGCAGCATTGGTACTAATTTTTTCTTGAATGTTTGATAGAATTCACATGTGAAGCTGTCTGGTGCTGGACTTTTCTTTTGGGGGAGCTTTTTGATGACTGATTCAGTTTCTTTACTTGTGATTGGCTTGCTGAGGTCATCAATTTCTCTCAAGTCAATGTTGATTGTTCATACCTTTCTGGGAAGTTGTCCATTTCATCTAAATTGTGTTGTTTATTAGCATAGTATTGCTTATAGTATCCTCTCATTACCTCCTTTATTTATTCAGGGGCAGTGGTTATGTCCCCTCTTCCATTTCTGATTTTATTTATTTGCATCCTTTCTCTATCTTTTTTTTCTGTCTGGGTAGCTAAGAGTCCATCGATTTTATTGATTTTCTCAAAGAACCAACTTTTAGTTTTGTTAATTTTCTCAATTTCATTGATTTCTGCTCTGATCGTTGTAATTTCTTTCTTTTTGTTTGCTTTAGGGTTAGTTTGCTGTTCTTTCTCTAGTTCTTCTAAGTGAACAGTTAATTCCTCGGTTTTTGCACTTTCTTCTTTTCTGATATAGGCATTTAAGGCAATAAATTTCCCTCTCAGTGCTGCCTTTGCTGCATCCCATAAATTTTGATACCATTGTGTTTTCATTTTCATTTGCCTTGAGATATTTACTGATTTCTCTTGTAATTTTTTTCCTTTACAAGAAAACAACACATGTTTAGCCTCCATATATTTATGAATTTTCTGGCCTGCTGCCTGTTATGGATTTCCAACTTCATTCCATTATGATCTGAGAACGTATTTTGTATAATTTCAGCGTTTTTAAAATTTATTGAGACTTGCTTTGTGACCCAGCATATGGTCTATCCTTGAGAATGATCCATGAGCATTTGAGAAAAATGTTTCTTGCTGTCATGGGGTGTAATGTTCTATAAATATCTGTTAATTCTAGTTCATTTATCATATTATTCAAAATCTCTGTTTCCTTATTGATCCTCTGTCTAGATGTTCTATCCATTGATGAGAGCAGGGAATTGAAGTCTCTAGCTGTTATGGTAGAGGTGTCTATTTCTCCCTTCAGTGTTGTCAGTGTTTGTCTCATGTATTTGGAGCACTCTGGCTTGGTGCATAAATACTTATGATTGTTATGTCTTCTTGTTGAATTGTTCCTTTTATTAATAATAATGTCCTCTTTGTGTTGTTTTACATTTGAAGCCTAATTTGTTGGATGTTAATATAGCTACCCCTGCTTTTTTCTGATTGTTTGAATCAAACATCTTTCCCAACCTTTTACTTTCAACCTAGTTTTGTCCTTGGGTCTAAAGTGAGTCTCCTGTAGAGAGCATATAGATAGGTCCTGTTTTATAATCCTTTCTGCCAGTCTGTGTCTTTTGATTGGGAAGTTTAATCCAGTAAGGTTTAAAATTATTGTAAAGACAGTACTTTATTCTGCCATTTTTTCTTTTGGAATTTATAAGTCATATCTAATTTTTTTTTTCTCTTTTTAGCTTTACTGATAGGCTTCATTTCAGTACTATTCTTCAGACCTCTCTCTCCTGCCTTTTCCTATCTGCCTGTAGTGCTCCTTTTAGTATTTCTTGTAAAGCTGGTCTCTTAGTCCAAATTTTCTCAGTGATTGTTTGTGTGAGAATATTTTAATCTCCTCCTCATTTTTGAAGAGAAGTTTTGCTGCATACAGAATTCTTTTTTTTTTAATATTTTTCTTTGTTTTTCTTTTTTTAAAAATATTTTTAATTGATAAATCTTAACATTCTTAACATACAAACATTATATACATGGTGTACAATCAGTGGCTCACAATATCATCACATAGTTGTGTACTCATCACCATGATAATTATTTAGAACATTTGCATCACTCCAGAAAAAGAAATAAAAAAATTTCTTTTTAATTTTATTTTAAAGAAAAAATTCATACATACCATACCCCTTATCCCTCCCTCTCATTGACCACTAGTATTCCCATCTACGCAATGTATTTTACCTCTTACCCCCCTATTATTTATTTATTGTTTATGCATATTTGTTTACTCATCTATCCATACCCTGGATAAAAGGAGCATCAGATACAAGGTTTTCATAATCACACAGTCACATTGTAAATGTTATATATCTTTATTCAGTAGTCTTCCAGAATCAAGGCTACTGGAACTGTTGGAACATTCAACAATTCCAGGAACTTCCCTCCAGCCACTTGAATATATCATAAACTAAGAAGGGATGGGATATCTATATACTGCATAAGAATAACCTCCAGGAATACCTGTTGACTCTGTTTGAACTCTCTCAGCCATTGAAAGTTTATTTTGTCTCATTTTTCTCTTCCCTCTTTGGTCAAGAAGCCTATCTCAACCCCATGATGCTGGGTGGGTCCCAGCTCATCCCAGGAATCATGTCCCATGTTGTCAGAGATATTTACATCCCTGGGAGTCATGTCCCACATAGGAGGGAGGGCAGTTAGTTCACCTTCTCAGTTTGGTTTAGAGAGAGAAGCCGCATCTGAGAAACAAAAGAGGTTCTCTAGAGGGTGACTCTCAGGCTTAATTTTAAATAGGCTTAGCCTATCTTTTGCAGGAATGAGTTTCATGGGGTGAATCCCAAGATCAAGGGCTAGGCCCATTGATTTGGTTGTCCCAACTGCTTCCGAGAATATCAGAAATTCTCCAAATGGGGAAGTTGACTATTTCCTCCTTTCTCCCCAGCGCCCCAAGGGAACCTTGCAAATACTTATTTATTCACTGCCCAGATTACTCTGGGACATATTGGGGCATCATACTAACCTGGACAAACCAACCAAGTCTCACACCCTATTCAAGATTCCATGTACTTATGGTGTTCAACTAAGCTAACCATACAAGTTAAATTAGGAAATGCGCTTGGGTACAGAATTCTTGTTTGGCAGTTTTTCTCTTTCAGAATCTTAAATTTATCATACTACTGCCTTCTTGCCTCCGTGGTTTCTTGTGAGAGACCCATACAGAGTCTTATCAGGCTTCCCTTGTATGTGATGTATTGCTTTTCTCTTGCTGCTTTCAAAATTCTCTCTCTCTTTGACATTTGACAATCTGATCAGTAAGTGTCTTGGAGTATGTCTTTTTGGATCTTTTCTCTTTGGAGTATGCTGCAATTATTGGATCTGTAATTTTATGTCTTTCATAAAAGATGGAAAATTTTCAGTGATTATTTCCTCCATTGGTCTTTCTCCTCCTTTTCCCTTCTTTTCTTCTTCTGGGACACCATAGCACATGTATTTGTGCACTTCATGTTGTCATTCAATTCCCTGAGACCCTGCTCTTATTTTTCCATTCTTTCCCCTATATTTTCTTTTGTGGTGCCAGATTTCAGATGTCTAGTCTTGTAGTTCACTAATCCTTTCTTCTGCCTCTTCAAATCTGTTGTTGTAGGTTTCCAGTTTTTTTCATCTTTGTATTGTGCATTTCATTTCCATAAGTTCTGTGATTTGTCATTTCAAACTTTCAAGTTATTTTTTATGTTTGCCTAGTGTCTTCTTTATATCCTCCCTCAGCTCATTGATTTGATTTTTTTGATGAGATTTTGCATGTCTGAGTATTCTGAATTAATTGTGTCAATTCATGCATCTCATTTGAGGTGTTAGTTTGTTCCTTTAACTGGGCCATATTTTTCATTTTCCTAGTGTGTCTCATTACTTTTTGCTGGTGTTTAGGCATTTGATTTCCTTAATTAGTTTATTCTGGAGGCTGTTTTTACTCTTTTACCTAGGGTTTTCTTCCTGGGTGGCTTTGTTCTCTGTTATTTTACATTCAGTTCAACTCATTTTAGATCTCTAGCATGGATTCTTTTTAACTGATCAAAAATTTTCAGTTCCTCTTTTCTGTTTCTTGCCTGTATGGAGCCCTTTTTTCTGAGGAGAGTCTCCTCAGATACTACTGACTGCAGTCAGATTTTCCTAAACCAGACAGGCCCACATATCTGGAGGAGAAAGTAGTCAGTATACATTTCCCTGAAGATGAGACCTGACAGGTTTTCAGACATTTCTTATGAAGCCTTTATACTCTGTGCTTTTCCTTCCTGCTTGAGTTGTTTGTCTGTCTGTGGCTTCCACCAGCTTAAAGTGATATGTTGTCTTTAATTTCAGCAGACTTTTCCTGCCAAGGGTGTGGTTGAGACAGAGGTGAGGCAGTAGTGGGCTTTGATTGCTTCTGTTTTCCAGTCCCTGGGGCCTGAATTCCTTGATAGAGGGATTCCACTTGAACTGGACCCCAGCCCCATTTTCTTGGGAAAGGTATTCTCTTTAGGGAATTAACCCCTTTCACCTGACTGGTTACTTTGTCTCAGACATGTTTAGTTCTGCCCTTGCCTGAGGCAGTGCTGGAGCCTGAGAGTGTTTGCAGTTCTATCTAATGAGTTAGTTAAGGAGTAAAAAAAAGAAATGCAGAACAGGCTTATCAGAGCCAGACCCCTGCTCCTCAGGTCTGCCAGTCAAGAGTTTGAGTTGGTATGTGGCTCTGTATAACTCCAGGTTCTGTGTGTCCCCTTTTCTTGTGGTCCAGCCCTTTTCCAGTATTTTAATGCTGTCCAACTCAAAAAGCCTCCTTTTTTTTCCCGTCAGCCCCACCACCATTCTCTGTCAGGGTAAAACCTCCTAGTTCCTTTAGTGCTTATTCCAAGTTCCAAGATATCTGTGCTGGCAGCCTGTTTTCAGTATTCAGAGTTTGTTAATTCTGCACCTAGAGCTTGGCTGAGCTATGGCCTTGCTACTAGTAAAGAATATTTCCTTTCTGTTCAGGGAAGTAGCCTACTGTGCCCTCGAGAAGGCTTCCATGACTTGGGGGACTTATAATTCTGTGTGAGATCTCATCTGATCCACCTGGTCTAGACTGGTGTACACTGTGTGTCTGATCGCTAATGTTCCCCTAGCAGTTCTGTACCATTCCTGGCTATTCACTAGCTGCTCTGGAGGATGACCAAAATTTCACACCTTATTACACTGCTATCTTGCCCCACTTCTCATAGCTTTCTTGATTCCATTTGACAGCTGAAGTTACAAGCAACCACCTAATCCAAAATGTAAGAAAAGGTAGGCACCTCCAAGAAAAGTTAGTATATGAATAACTTTTTACCTGGGGTAGGCACTGTGAACAATGCTAAAAAGATTAAAATTAAAGTTACATTAAAATTTTAATTACCTGCTAAATAAGTTTATACCAGCAAGAGAATATGAAGCCCCTGGGGGCTACAGATAAGGGGAATTTGCATCTAACTTGCTGACTTTTCTCCGTAGATTTCATTGGCACTGGATACTTACAGTACAGAATACGCAAGAGTACTGAGAAAGTGTCCTCACTGGGTAGGCTTAGGGGAAGGAAATAGTTGCTTTAGGAAAGCCCTGATAGTCTGGATCTTGTCTCTCCAGAAATAGATCTGGAGGGAGGGCAGTACCACCTGTCACCATAGGACACTGGTGAAATTTCCTTGTTTGGGGCAAGGAAATGAAAATAAAACCCTCTGCCTTTGTTGGTCTGAGAACTACAGTGGGGTGGGAGTGGGGCAGGAGCACTGAGAAGTCTTCACCCCTGATACTACGGTGCACTGTGGCTGCTCTGTATAAGGTTGAGGCTTAATCATAACATCAGAATGCAAGAGCATGTAGGCAGACTATAGTTCAAGGTAAAGGAAAGATCTAAGCCTAAAGGTAGAGCATACACCGAGAAAAACCCTCTAGCACCCCAGCCCTCACCTTAAACACAAACATGGCTAGAAGAATTTAAAGCCTGTGCTGTACTGTTGTTGGTAAGCACAGCAGCAACAAATTCCAAACCTAGCTCATGTCCTGATAATAGATTGATTCAACCTCCATGCACTAAAGGCCAGGAAAGGAAGGAAAGGTGTATCCATTTCCGGGCATAAAAATGGTTTAACTCATTCAATCTCTGTTGTTCTACATAGGATATCCAGTGTTGAAACAAAGAAAAACAAACTGAAACCACAGCAAACTATGACACCTTAAAGAAGCAAGGAAAAACATACTATTGAGACGAAGGGATTAACAGAACCAAATTTATAGGACAGATATTGGAACTACCAGACATGGAATATAAAATAACTTTCATTCATATGTTAAGAACTCTAGTAGAAAAGACAGACAACATGCATTATTAAGTGATATATTTCTATATAGAGAGAGACAACTGTAAGAAAATCAAGAGGAAATCCTGGAAATGAAAACGGTAATAGAGATAAAAAAAAATGCCTTCAACAAACTCTATAGAGCTTGAAGATAAGTCAATACAAATCATTCACACTGAAGCGCAAAGAGAAAAAAAACATTAAAAAAAAACCAAAAAACAAAGCATCTGTGAGCTGGGAATATATCAGATGGTCTGAATATGTCATTGAAATCCTGGAGGAGGATAGAGAGAATGAGGCAGAAGAAATAATGGCCAAGAATTTCCCAAACTAAACATCCGAGAGGCTTAGAAAACACTAAGCAAGATAATGACAGCAGAAAAACACCTAGGTATAGCATGTTCAAACTGCTGAAAACTGAATGTGGAGATAAAAATTTGAAGGCATGCAGAGGAAAAAGACTCATTACAGAGGACCAAAAATAAGAACAACAACACTTCAATGGAAACTAGGCAAACGAAAAAACAATAGAGTTGTTAATGAGCCTCTGGGAAAACAGACACTCTCAGACATTTGCTAGTAGTCATATAAATTGGTTCAACTTTTGTAAAGGGAAATTTGGCCATATCTATCAAAATTACAAATGTATATTCCCTTTGACAATCATATGAAGTACAATACTGTATGGCCATTACAAATGAGTTTATAGAAATGAAATTAAAAATGTTACAGTGTATATTGTTAAATGAAAAGAGCAGGTTACAAAATAGTACGTGTGATATGAATCCATTTATCAAAAAGAAATAGGTTAATCCACGTGCCTAAATTTACATATATTCACTTACAGACTTGTTACCTAGACTTATGTCTGGAAGGAAGGACACCAGATATGCTTAAACTGTCATCTCTGGGTGAAAGGATAATTGTTGTTGTTTACTTTTCCATGCTGTTTATTTTTTCTGCAATGAACTACATACAGCTTAGAATAAAGAAATAATAAGGATTGAAAAATTGTTTTAAATTTGTTTTTGTATGTTGTATGATGGGGTCACATTTCATTCTTTTTCCATGTGAGTATTCCGTTATTGCAGCACCATTTGTTAAATTTTTTGTTTGTTTTTGTTGGTTTCTTTGTTTTGGGAAGCACATGGGCTGGGAATCAAACCCTGATCTCCCATATGGCAGGCAAGAATTCTACCCACTTAACTACCCTTGCACCCCCTGTTTTAAATTTTAAAACGTTAAAAACCAGACAAACAACGGAATGACATCTTTGAAGGGCCCTTTGAAGGGCCAAAAGGGAAAAATCTTTCAACATAAAATTTTATGGCCAGTAAAAGTAATATTTCAAAAATAAAGGAAAAGTACTTTCAGACACAAAAATTGAGAGAATTCATTGCCATCAGACCTGCAATACCAGAAATATTTAAGGAAGTTTAGAAGAGAAATGATGCTAGACAGTAACTCGGATCTATATGAAATAAATGAAGTGTGCTGGAAATGGGATAAATGAAGTTAAAAATATAAAATCCTCGATTTTCTTATGTTTTAATTGCTCCAAAAGGGGACTGATTCTAAAACAAAAATATTAGCAATGTATTTTGTATTTTTATAGCATATGTAAAAGTAAAATTTAAGACAATAGCACAAAAGTCAGGTGGGAAAAAATGGGATTATACTGATTTAATGTAGTTACAGTTCATATGAAATAATATAAAATATAACACCAAGGAACAGATGGAACACATAGAAACAGTGAGCAAGATACTAGATTTTTATTTCAACCATATTAAAAATATGTTAAATGTAAATGATCCAAGACACAACTGTGTGCTGTCTAGAAGAAAGCCACTTTGAATGTAAAGATATGAATTAAAAGGATGTAAAAAAAAAAAGGTGTAACATGCAAGCACTAATCAAAAGAAAACTAGAGTGGCTATGTTAATATCGAGCAAAGGAGACTTCAGAACAGAGAGAATTACCAAGGATAAAAAGGGACGTTACATAATGATAAAGGAATCAATTCTCTAAGAAGATGTAACAGTCCTAAATTTGCCCATACCTAATAGCAGAACTTCAGATTTACATGAGTCAAAAACTGATATAACTGAAAGGAGAAATAGACACATCCACACTTAATGGAATCTACTGTTCTCCCTTTGAGCTCCCAGAAGGAATTCAGCCTTGCCAACCTACTCAGTAATTGATGGAAGATTAAGGATATGGAAGTCCTGAGCCACATTTTCAACCAACTTGACTAATTGACATATGTGAACAGTCAGTCCAACATCAACAGAATTCTTTCCAAATGTGCACGAAATATTCACCAAGCTGGACTGTATTCTAAGCCATGAAACAAACCTTAGTGAATTTAGAAGAATTGAAAGTATACAAGGATGTTCTCAGACCATGATGGAATTAAACTAGAAATCAACAACAGACAAATAGAAACTCTTCAACTGTTTGGAAATTAAGATGTAACCTTGGTTTGAAGAGGAAATCACATAGGAAATTTAAAAATATGTTGAATTGAATATGAAAGCACAATCTTGTGGAATTCATGGGATAGAACTACAGACATGCTTAGAAGGAAAATAAAGCATTAAATGCTTAAAGTAAAAAAGAAATGTCTCAAATCAATGATCTTAGCTTCTACCTTATGAAACTAGAAAAACAAGAGCAAGTTAAACTGTTAAACTCCAAACAAACAGATGGAAGGAAATAATAGAATAGGGCAGAAATCAATGAAATTAAGAATAGATAAACAATAGAGAAAATCATTAAAGCCAAAAGTTGGTTCTTAGGGAAAAAAAATCGAGAGAAACAGCCAAACGAAGAGAAACAGAAGACACAAACTACAAATGTCAGGAATGAAACAGGAGACGTCAATATAGAACTTGGTGCTTTAATAAATGACTACAAAGTTATTGTCTTAAAGCAACACAAATTTCCCATCTCACAGTTCTGGAGTTCTGAGTCTAAGATGGCTTAGCAAGGATGCATTCCTACTGGAAGCTCAAAGGAAGACTCCTTTTGCTCATCTGTATGTATTCTTTGGCACATGGCCATGCATCACTCTAACCTATGCTTCTGTCATCACATCTCCTTCTCTAATTCTGACTCTGTGCTCCCTTTTTACCTTAGGTTCACCTGGGATATTCTAGGTTCTCAAGTTCCTCAGTTTACTTAATCCATCTTCAAGGTTCCCTTTGCCATGTAAGGTAACAGATTCACAGGTTCTGGGAATTAGGACACAGGTTTCTTTGGAGTAGGGAATTTTCCTTACCACACTAGGGAAATGGTATCTAAAATTTAGGGTTACCACTTAGGAGGATGAGATAAATTGAGAAATGTCCTATTTTCTGGAACTGCAAAATAGGTAAAATCTTTGAGGGAAAAAGGAGGCATCTTTTTTTTTTTTTAATATTTTTATTGACAAATCTTCATACACATACAGTCCATACATTGGACTGTATACATACTGTGTACAGTCAGTGGCTCACAATATCATCACATGGTTGTATATTCATCACCATGATCATTTTTAGAACATTTCTATCCCTCTAGAAAAAGAAAAAAAAAGAAATAAGAAAAAACTCATACATGCCCTTATCCTTCCCTCTCATCAAGCACAAGTTTTCAATCTACTCAATTTATTTTACCCCTTATCCCCCCGTTATATATTTATTTTTATCCATTATTTTAAAATTCATCTCTCCATACTCTGGATAAAAGGAGCATCAGACACAAGGTTTTGACAATCACACAGTCACATTGTAAATGCTGTATCATTATACAGTCGTCTTCAAGAATCAAGGCTACTGTAACACAAACAAGTTTCAAGTACTTCCCTCCAGCCACTTTAATACATCATAAAGTAAGAAGAGATATCTATATAATGTATAAGAATAACCTCCAGGATAACCTCTTGACTCTGTTTGAAATCTCTCAACCACTGAAACTTTATTTTGTCTCATTTCTCTCTTTACCATTTTGGTCAAGAAGGCTTTCTCAATACCATGATGCTCAGTCCTGGCTCATCCCAGGAGTTCTGTCCCATGTTGCCAGGGAGATTTACCCCTCTGAGAGTCATTTCCCACATAGGGGGAAGGGCACTGAGTTTACCTGCTGAGTTGGCTTAGAGAGAAAGGCCATATATGAGCAACAAAAGAAGTTATCTAGGGGTGACTCTTAGGTATAATTATAAGTAGGCTTAGCCTATCCTTCGCAGGAATAAGTTTCATGGGGGCGAACCCCAAGATTGAGGGCTCAGCCTATCGATTTGGTTGTCTCCACTGCTTGCAAGAATATCAGGAATTCTCCAAATGAGAAAGTTGGCTATATCCTCCTTTCTCCCCAGTCCCCCAAGGGAACTTTGCAATTCCTTCTTAAATTACTTATCCTAAAGTAATCTGGGATATATCACAGTATCACACTAACCTGACAGACCAATGAGATCTCACGTCTTATTCAAGATTCTGTGTACTTATGGTGTTCGACTAAACTGACCATGTAAGTTAAATTAGGTAATATGCTACCCAAAATACAAATTTTGCATCTTTCCCTTTAATCTCACACACAGGTTGAAGTTTAAAAATATGGGCCATATCATCATTTATCCAGTATTCTGATCTACCTTAGTCCTATCCAGATGAGCTTCATTCATATCTCTAGATGAAGCCTGATCACTTTTTCAGCCTTTTTTTTTTTTTTTACCAGTTGCTGATGATTCGGGAAAATGCTGATTTTCACAGCTTCAGAACTCTATGAGTCTCAGGTGTCACATACATACTCGACGTTTCTGGAAATGACCAGGTTATATACAAATAGCTCATTATCTCAGAATTTAGAAATAACAGTTGCAACTCCTGAATATATGTGACTGCTGTAAGAGCTTATCCTTTACAATAGGCCCCATCCTAATAACCCATATTCTCGACTTCAATTCTGAGTTGTATATTCTAGTTAGTCCATATGAGTGAGGCATGATAATATTTGCCTTTTTGTTTCTGCCATTTCATTCAACATACTGTCTTTAAGGTTCATTCACCTAGCTGCATTCCTCACAATGTTGTTCCTTCTTACACCAGCTCAGTAGTCTGTTGTATGTAAACACCACAGTTCCCCTTCCATTCCACCCTTAGGTCAGCTCCATCCATTGTGAATATGACACTGCCACCATAAACACCAGTGTGCAAATGTCCATTCCTGTCCCTACTTTGAGTCCCTCCAGATATGTACCTAGCAATGGGTTGCAAGATCATATGGCAACCCCACCCAAGCCTCCTGTGGAACCACCACACTGCCCTCCAGAGGGACTGCACCTCTCAGCTTCCCTACTGACAACTAATAGATACTTCTCCTCTGCATTTTTCTCTAGCACTTGTTTCTCTCTGTTCATTTTTTTCAAGTTTTTTTTTTCATTGTGAAATATATATACAAAACAGCAATAAATTTCCAAGTACATTTTAACAAGTCATTATAGAACAAATTTTAAAGTTTGGTATAGGTTACAGTTCCATGATTTTTCATTTTTTTCTCTAGCTGCTCCAAGACACTGGAGACCAAAAGAAATAGCAATATAATGAATGATTCAGCAGTCATACTCATTTGTTAAAATACTCCTCTTTCTCTTTTTTCTTTTTTGTGAAAAATAGCATATATACAAAAGCAGTACATTTCAAAGTATTTCACAACAATTATTTGTAGAACATTCTCTCTGTTCATTTTTAAACAGTTTTATTCTCACACATCATACAATCCAACTTAAGTAAATAGACTTGCCTTATCACCAAAATCTATCTGAAGACATTTCCTGTTCTTCTATAAAGAATCCATACTCCTCTCCCATGTTCCCGCCTTGTTGACATTTAGTTTTGGCAATAATGCCTTTTTGTTAACAATGTTACTATTGACTATAGACCCTAGATTGCATTGATTATACTTTTTCCTGTTCTAGTTTGCTAGCTGCCAGAATGCACTATACCAGAAACGGAATGGCTTTTAAAAAGGGGAATTTAATAAGTTGCTAGTTTACAGCTCTCAGTCTGAAAAAATGTCCCAATTAAAACAAGTCTATAGAAATGTCCAATCTAAGGCATCCAGGTAAAGATACCTTGGTTCAAGAAGGCCAATGAAGTTAAGGGTCTCTCTCTCATCTGGAAAGGCACATGGCGAACATGGCATCACCTGCTAGCTTTCTCTCCTTTCATGAAGCTCCCTGGGAGGTGTTTTCCTTCTTCCATCTCCAAAGGTCACTGGCTGGTGGACTCTGCTTTTCGTGGCTATGTTGTTCTGCTCTGCTCTCTCTGAATCTCCCGCTTTCTCCAAAATGTTTCCTCTTTTATAGGATTCCAGTAAACTAATCAAGACCCACACAAATGGGTGGAGACACGCCTCTACTTAATCCAGCTTAACAGCCACTCTTGATTAAATCACACTTCCAGGGAGATGATCTAATTACAGTTTCAAATATGCAGTGCTGAATAGGGATTAGAAGAAACGGCTGCCTTTACAAAATGGGATTAGGATTAAAACATGGCTTTTCTAGGGTACATACTTCCTTTCAAGCCAGCACACCTGTATACCATCCATTTTGAACACCTTGCAATATTGACATTCATTTGTTCTCCCTCATGCAAAAATGTTTTGTATTTGTACATTCAGTCGCCATCATTGTCTGTCTATTCTAGGCATTTCTAAGTTATATCATCTCAGTCTTTATCCTCTATCTTTTCTTCTGGTTTCATATGTGCCCCCAGCACTTCTCCCTCAATCATACTCACATTTAGCTTCATTCATATACTTACATTATTCTGCTACCATCAGGTAGTATTGTGCTATCCATTTCTCAATTTTTGCAATCAGTCCTGTCGCATAATCTTTTTAAAAGGAGGTATCTTAATAACAAAAAGAGGATGGTATGTTACTGTTTGAGATTATACTTTTTTTCCTTTTCTTTTCATGGTAAAGATGTACCTTCACTCAAATTCTGTTCGAACACTGTGGCCTAATGTAGTAGTAAGAAAAAACAATAACTAAATTAGCTATTATTATAATCCTTATTCTTGGGCTACCATTTGTTTATTTTTTATTGTGTAAAATAGCATATATACAAAAAAAAGCAATAAGTTTCAAAGCACACAGCAACAGATTTCAGAGTTCGGTATGGGTTACAATTGCACAATTTTAGGTTTTTCCTTCTAGCTGCTCCAAAACACTGGAGACTAAAAGAAATAACAATTCAGCAGTTATGCTCATTTGTTAAATTCTATCTTCTCTTATAATTCCACCTTCTCCTTTGATTTTTCTCCCAATCTTTAGGGGGTATTTGGCCTATGCCCATTCTAACTTATTCATGTTGGTAAAGGCTGTTGATAATATGGTTAGCAGGATGGAACTAGCTGATGTTCTGGAGAGGCTGGCTCCTCTGGGTTTCAGGATGTATCTGGCCTAGGAACCCATCTGGAGGTTGTAGGTTTCTGGAAAGTAATCATAGTGCATGGAATCTTTGTAAAATCTCAGATAAAGCCCTAAGTGTTCTTTAAGGTTGACAGGAATGGTTTTGGTTGGGCTTTGGCAAATCACAATAACTAGCAATATCTAGCAGAAGCTTGCCTGTTAGTAGCCTCCAGAGCATCCTCTCCACTCTATTTGAACTCTCTCAGCTACTGATTTATCATTTGTTACAGTTCTTTCCCTCCTTTTGGTCAGGGAGGCATTGTCGATCCCATGGTGCTAGGGCCAGGCTCATCCCTGGGAGTCATAGCCCACATTACCAGGGAGAATTTTACCCTTGGATGTTGTGTTAGTTAGATTTAGTTGTCAACTTGGCCAGGTGAGCATACCTAGTCTTGTTGCTGCGGACATAAGCCAATGGTACGTGAACCTCATCTGTTGCCAATTACATCTGCAGTCAGCTAGGAGGCATGTCTGCTGCAATGAGTGACGTTTGGCTTAATTGGCTGGTGCTTAAATGAGAGAATGCAACGTAGCGCAGCCTAAGCAGCTCGGCATTCCTCATCTCAGCACTTGCAGCTCAGCCCAGGCCTTTGGAGATGGAGAAAGAAGTCACCCTGGGGAAAGATATTGGAACCGAGGGGCCTGGAGAGAAGACCAGCAGAGACCATCCTGTGCCTTCCACGTAAGAAAGAACCTCAGTGGAAAGTTAGCTGCCTTTCCTCTGAAGAACCAACAAAAATAAATCCCCTTTTATTAAAAACCAATCCGTCTCTGGTGTGTTGCATTCCGGCAGCTAGCAAACTAAAACAGATTTGGTACCGGAGAGTGGGGTGCTGCTGCCATTTGCAAATGCCAGATATGTTTGAACGGTGTTTTGGATGGCTAAGGGGAAGATTTTGGAGGAACTGTGAAGAGATTGATGATGAAGTCCTGGAGTGTGTGAAGAGACTGTTGGTGTAAATGGAACCACTGCCAATCTTGACAAAGGAGGACACAAAAGGGAGAGATTGGAGATTGCAGAGTGAGAACCATGGAAGTTTGGGTCTGAAGCCAAGAAACCTCGGCCAGGAGAGTGGACCCACCTGTATGCATGGAGAGGGTGAGTTTACCCTGAATGGCAAGGATGAGTCTCCCCTCTCATTGCAGTGGAAGAGTTGTGCAGCCTCGGGCCTTGGAAAAGGCGTAGCACGCTCCTTGGGGGACTGGGAGAGCC
>PVIY010037305.1:0-24778 GCA_004026745.1 Myrmecophaga tridactyla
AATATTAAGAATTACTGATTGTATATGTAGAATGGAATGATATATTAATGTTCTTTTGTTAAGTTTTTTAATTAATAAAAAGTTTAAAAAAAAAAAAAAAGAATGAGTCTGAGAGCAGCCAGCAAATAACTAGGTGGAAATTATATTTTGGAAAATTTAAAAGGAATTAGGGAATAAGAAGTAGAAGCAGAAAACGTAGACCATACATGTCAGTGGTTTGCACACTTTTTCTTCTTTGCTTTCTTATGTTCCAGAGATTTCCAGGAAACTAATTCCAAAAAGCCTGTTATTAGAAAGCTCCCATTTCAAGTTATTTTCCCAAAATGGGATAGCTTTTTCTCAAGTTTCTGCTTCCTCCTATTCTGTTGAAATTTATAACCTCTTTGTTAGCTTACAATATATTTCTTCTAGAATATTAATGAAGATAATAAATAATTGTGATTCCCCCAATAACATACTGAATGCACTCCCTATATAAGCTTTCTCTACAGAATTTTTTACTCCAATCAAGTATTCAGCAGCAGTTTACTATTCTTGTTATTACTTTGCAATTACAAAACAGTAAGTCCATTCACTTGAGAGAGAGCCAGTGATTAAAATAACACCTAAATAAAAATTAGGACCACTCCTCTATTGACTATATCAGGTTTTCTAACTCAATGACAGGGACCACCTAAGTACTCTATATTCTTCAAGTTGTGTGTTCCCAAATCAGATGATGACTATTTTTATCATATTCCATATAGTCAATGAAACAAACTGATTGACGCAAAAGAACAAGATATTACAGAAAGACAGAACAAGGCCAGGACCTTGATTAAATAAAACCCTGCTCTGGGACCCAACCTTCAGTTTCCTCATCTGAAAAATAAGAATGATTACTGGTGCTCCCACCTACCTGGTAGAGATTTGGGAAGATCAAATGAGATAGATGGTTGAATCTTCCTTATAAAATGCAATATAAAAATACAACTGCATAGAGGAAAAAAGTAAAATTGTGGAACTGTAACCCATACCAACTCTGAAATCTGTTTTATAACCACTTGTTACAATGTACTTCAAAATTTATTGCTTTTTCATATATATGTTCTATTTCACAATAAAAAAATGTTTATATATATATATATATATATATAAAACTGTAGAGCCAGAATTCCTGTGGTCCAAACCCAATCCCACCATTTTTAGGCTGTGTGATCTTGAGCAAATTATTCAACCTTTTTGTGCCTCAAATTCCTCATCTTTAAAATAAAAGTAGTGGGAGGCCCTTACCATTGTTTGTAAGTAACGACTGGCTCGGGCATGGGTGCAAAGTCCTTTTACCTTCCTCAAGAATGGGACAGACCATGGTGCAATTTATATCCCAGAGCTTCCAGCGGGATCAGCAGACACACACCTCCTATGTAGCTACTTCTCTTTCCTCATCCTGATTTCCTCGTCCCTTACCAGTCTCTCCTGAAAGCACTGTCTTGATAAATCATGTGCATACAAATCTCTGTTGCTGGCTCTGCTTCCAGGGAACAGGCCCAAGTCAATACCAATCTTGCTGAGTTGCTGATAATACAAGCAGAGCAATTGGAACGGTGCCTGGCATATAGTAATTGCTCAATAAGTCTGAGGAGAGAATAGGCCAGAAAGAATGTGATAATGATGATCATGGGGATGATATTACAAAGTCCCTGGTTTTCCAAGAGACACAAATACATTTCCAATTTTTTAAAAAAGACCTCAGTTTTTCTCCAGCCCCTGAACTCCCTATTGAATGAAAATTTCCAGCTGCCAGCTGGTCATTAGTAGGGGATTAAAAAAAAGGTGAGTTTCTGGGATTGGGTCCCAGAGATGCATACCTAGACAAAAAGGAACAGAAAGGAAATAGATAAAATAAATTAAATTGGACTCTACGAATAAATTTTTCATAAAGTCAGGGCCTGGCTAAAAGCCTAATACAGTTTCTAGCACATAGTCATAACGCCTTCATACTCTTTCCCTGAAGAAGTAAACTTTCCCTCTGTGTGAACGTGGAGTCAACCTACTGAATCACTTCTCTCATGAAGGCTCTGACAGAAGTAATTAGGCCATTAAAAGATGGTGACTTCCATCTTGCACTCTCTCCTGTCTCCTGGATTACTCCCTCTGGAAGCAGCAGTGTCCTGAGCAGCCCGCGGAAGAGCCTCAAGCCTAGGAACTGAGGCCCCGGTGGGGGACTGTTTGAAAGGGGAACCTCCAGCCCTCCAGAGGGCTGCGGCCCTGGCCAAAAGCTCGATGCAACTTCATGGGAGACAAAGTGTTAGATACTAAGTGTTGGTTGTTTAAAGTCACCAAATTTGAGATAATTTGTTACACAGCAATTTAAAAAAAAACTATTAAAATTGAAAAGCAATAAAATTCCAGATATCAGTGGTTTGGATGAAGCACAAGGAAGAAATCAACACTATGAACACAAGGGGATGCTGGAAATGGACACACCTGTGTGTAACAAGGGCATCAAGAGAAGCAAATGGGATAATGCAAGTGTCAGCAGGCTTTTACAGAAAATGCAGAAATAAATGCCATGTACGACGGAAAACTCAGTTTCAAAATTTTGGATTCCTTAGCTCATTGAGGTGGCCCAGAGACTGCGTGGATTGTTACCAGTAGAAACTCAGTAACATTCAGCAAATGCAAAGCGCTAGTATTAAGAAGAGAGTGAAAACAGTCTTTTCTTTGGAGAGAAAGAGCAAGGCAAACCCTCAGCCTTTTTTTTTTTTTTAATCAAGAATGAATGTTTCACTCTTCTGCTGCTAGAACAAGGGCTATCAGATAATTCAAACTCCGTATCCAGAGCTGCATTTTGTGGTCACCTGAATGTAAATTAATAAGATGTTCCTGTGAATTCAGTCTTAACTGGAATGGTTTCAAGAAAATTTCCCAAGTCAATATACATTAATGGACTCCCTAGAATTTTCCAAGGATTCCAACTTCTCCAAGGCAGCTTTCTCAAAATTTTAATTACTTCCTGAGACCCTGTTTGCCCTCCTGGCAGGAGAAGGGCAAAGCTTAGCAGAGTCCAGACTAGAGTCTGTCCCAGCTCTATCTTACCAGTCAGAACTTTGAATTAAGTATTAATTCAGAGCCGTGAATTAAGACCTTTCCTTCTGAAGCTTACTTCCTGATTAGTCAAAAAGTGTTGATCTTCCATACCTCCCAGCACCGAGGTGACGGTCAAAATAAAAAAGATGAAAAAGCATTTGGCAAACTGTAAAGTGCTGCACAAATAGATGAAGAGAATTCCTTCTACAAGGAATGTTTTTCAAAGAAGGCAGCCTCCCAGCTACTGGCAACTCCTCAGTGATTTCAGACCTTTTATTAACAGGAAATATTTCTCTCCAGCATCTGTTCTCTCTTGATTGTCACAATCACGGTAGTCCTGTGCTTTCAAAGCATCAGTCCACTTCCTTTCCTCTCTGTGGCTAGCATTATTATTTCTGCTTCTCTGAGGCTGCTCTCACACTTTCCTTTTTCTACCCCTCTACCTCATTTACTTGGGAGACATTTATCACCAGTAAATGCTTCAGCCCTGTCCAGGAGGAAACCACAGTGGAGCAATTCTGTTCTCACTTTTCTGAGGAAGAGTTACCTGCTGACTGAGCTCATTCTCCATTATGCTGTAACCCAACATTTCAACTCTAAATTATCTGAGCCACTGCCGGCCGGGACCGCGTGTGGACAAGGGATACATTCATTCCGACCAGCCCCATCTTCTTTTCTGAAAGCACAGCATTCCCCAGTGTTCAAAGCTCCAGCGCTTACCTCCTGCCAACCTTGTCTACGCCCCTTGCCACAGGGAGACAGCTGGTGGTTACAATGATGTTGAGTCACCCTGGACAAGCAACTTGACCTCTCCAAGCTTTGGTTTCCTCATGAGGACACTGTTAACTACCTCCCAAGGTCACAAGTAAACACCAAAGAGGACAATAGGCTGGGCTGTCCCCTCACACCCGAGGCTCCTCTGGTCAAGCTGTCCCCACAACAGCAGCCAGCATAGCCCCGTGGGTGTTCCTCCCGTGGCACTGAGCAGGTCTGGGCCCACAGGATGGCCATCCACGCCAAGGCCAGCACTCCACGGCCTCACCACACCTGGCTTGGGGTAGTGCTCCATGCTCTCTGATTTCCTAAGGGTGAGTCACACCTCTTTGATCAGATGAAAGTCATTAGAAGATTCTAATTAATGTAAGGTCAACTGGCTAGAAATCTCAAAGTGTGTGCCAGGGAGTCTAATCTGTAAAAGTAGAGAAAGTTTGGGGGAAGGTTAGTAAGGCTAAAAAAGAGAGCTGGCGATAGACAGCCAAGAGGGGCAGCTGGGGCAGCGAGAGAGGCCCCACCACATGGTCTCTGCTGGCCAGAGAACCTGGGGGCTTGGGGTCCAGGAATGGCCTTCCAACAGACACCGGGGGTGCCCTCTAGAGGAGAGTCTTTTTGCTCTCTTCCTGGTGCTGACAAAAAGGACTAAATCAGCATATTCTCAAGACCAATATTAAAAGAAGGGCCAGGAAAAGACTTTCAGGGAAGATGGTGGAGGAGGGAGCTCAGGACTCAGTCCTCTGACCAAAACAGCTATTAAAAAGGCAGTGTTCTAGTTTGCTAGCTGCCGGAATGCAATATACTGAAATGGAATAGCTTTTAAAAAGGTGAACTTAATAAGTTGCTCGTTTACAGTTCTAAGGCCGAGAAAATGTCCCAATTAAAGCAAGTCTACAGAAATGTCCAATGAAAGGTATCCAGGGAAAGATACCTTGGTTCAAGAAGGCCAGTGAAGTTCAGGGTTTCTCTCTAAGGTGAGAAGGCACATGGTGAACATGGTCAGGGCTTCTCTCTCTGCTGGAAGGGCACATGGTGAACACGGCATCATCTGCTAGCTTTCTCTCATGGCTTCCTGTTTCATGAAGCTCCCTGGGAGGCATTTTCCTTCTTCATCTCCAAAGGTCACTGGCTGGTAGACTCCCTGCTTCATGGTGCTGCAGCATTCTCTGCTCTCTCCAAATCTCCTTCATTCTCCAAAATGTTTCCTCTTTTATAGGACTCCAGAAACTTATCAAGACCCACCCAAATGGTGGAGACATGTCGTCACCTAATCCAGCTTAACAACCACTCTTGACTAAATCACATCTCCAGGGAGATGATCTAATCATAGATTCAAACATTTAGTATTGAATAGGGATTATTCTGCCATTATGAAATGGAATTTTGATTAAAACATGGCTTTTCTAGAGTCCATACATCCTTTCAAACCAGCACAGGCAGGAGCCATCTGAAACAACTATAGTGAAACTCTGGAGGCCACACCGTGCAGCACCCAGGGAAGAGCTGAAGGAAGAGGCTGACAAACTATGATAAAAAACAGTAAATTGCTCTCTCCACATGGCAGATACCAGTGCCCATGCCCCACTTTCATGGAGGATGCCAAAGGCCCAGTCCCTGGCTAACTACTGTGACAGAGAGTGACAGAGAGGAATGTAAAATTCCTCTTCCCCAAGACCAGAGGTGGTAATGGCTCATCGCCAATCACAGCTTTAGGTTTGGATCACAGGGTTCTGGCTCTGTCAGCAGCCACTGTTTCACTCTCTCCCCAGACGGGGCAGAGGTCATGGAGATTTATTAAAGATGCAGCGCTTCCTCAAGCCTTCAGTGGACACTTAGGTGAAGGGCTGCAGGAGCAAAGTTTACTTTGGGGAGCCATTGGAGAAGCTCTTATTGCCCATGCTGACCACCTCCCCAGGGCACGTTGGAGCTGGTCTGGGCCCCTTTCATGGGTTCCTGGCCCTGTTTGGGCCGGAAAAGACTGATTTGGGAAAGCACTCTCTGGGGTGACCCTGTTCCCAGAATTTGCCATATAGGCAAAACAGCTTAAGACAATGAAAGGAATGTGAAAAAAAAAAAAAAAAAACCAGTAGAGGACAACAGTCTGGGACAAAGGCCTACTGGTGCAAATATCTAGGAGAGGGAGGTTTATCTCCTGGGAAACAGAGAAACAAACAAACTCCTGTAAACAGTAATCATGTTGAATGTTAATGGATTAAACTCTCTAAGCAAAAGACACATTGTTAGAATGGATAAAAAAAAAATATGACCCTTCTATTTGCTGTTTACAAGAGACTTATTTCAGGCCCAAAGAGATAAACAGATTGAAAGTGAAAGGATAGAAAAAGATACTCCATGCAAGCAGTAATTAAAAAAAAAAAAAAGCTGGGGTACCTACAATAATATCAGACAAAATAGACTTTAAACACAAAAATGTTATAGACAACAAAGGATACTATATATTAACAAAAGAAGTAATTTCCCAAGAAGAAATATAGATGATAATTATTTATGCATCTAATCATGGTGCCACAAAGTATATGAGGCGAACACTGGCAAAACTGAAGGAATAATAGCTGTCTCTATAATAATGGTGGGAGATCTCAACACATCGCTGTTTTCAACAGATAAAACATCTAAACAGAGGACCAATAAGGAAATAGAGAACCTAAATAATATGATAAATAAACTAGACCTAACAGACATATATAGAACATTGTACCCCAAGACAGTAGGATATACATTTTTCTAAAGTACTTATGGAATATCCTCGAAGATAGATCCCATGCTAGGACATAATACAGGTCTTAATGAATTTTAAAAGATTGAAATTACACAAAGTACTTTCTCTGATAATAATGGAGTGAAGCTAGAAATCAATAACAACCGAAGAACAGGAAATTTCACAAATATATGGAGGTTAAATGACACGATCTTAAACAATCAGTGGGTCCAAAAAGACAATGCAAGAGAAATCAGTAAATATCTCAAGACAAATGAAAACAAAAACATAACATATCAAAACTTATGGGATGCAGCAAGGTGGTACTGAGCAGGAAATTCAAAGCCCTAAGCAAATATATTACAAAGGAAGAAAGAGCTAAAACCAAACACTTACCTGAACAACTGGAGAAACTGGAGAAAAAAGAGCCAATGAATCCCAAAGCAAACAGAAAGAAAGACAGAAAAAAAAGATTAGAGTGGAAATAAATGAAATGGAGAAAAAAAACAGTAGAGAGAAGCAATAAAACCAGAAGCTGGTTCTTTGAGAAGATCAATAAGATAAAAAAAAAAAAAAAAAACCTTAGCTGATTCTTGAAGATGATTGTATAAAGACATAATGTTTACAATGTGACTGTGTGATTGTCAGAAACTTGTGTCTGATGCTCCTTTTATCCAGGGTATGGAAAGATGAATAAAAAATATGAATAAAATAAATAAAGAGTTGGGGAGAGGGTAAAATAAATTGGGTAGATGGAAACACTACTGGTCAATGAGAAGGAAGGTGTGTGGTATGTATGAGTTTTTTCTTTTTTCTTTTTATTTATTTTTCTGGAGTGATGCAAATGTTCTAAAAAATTATCATGATGATGAACACACAACTATGTGATGGTATTGTAAGCCACTGATTGTGCACCATGTACAGAAAGTATGTGTGTAAAGGTTCTCAATAAAAAATATTTTTTTTCACCCTTAGCTGGACTGACAAGGTTACAAAGAGAGAATTAGCAAATAAGTAAAATTAGAAATGAGAAGAGGGTCATTATCATGGACTCCAAAGACATAAAAACATCACAATGAACATACTATGAACAAGTAAGTGTACACGAGCAAGCTAAGTGAAATGGACAATTTCTTAGAAACACATGAACAACCTCTACTAACTCGAGAAGAAATAGAAACCTCAACAAACCAATCACAAGAGATTAAATCAGTTCATCAAAAGCTTCCCTCCAAGTAATAAAATAAAGATGATTAGATAGATAGATAATAGGGGTAAGGGGTATGGGATATTTTGGGTGTTCTTTTATATTTTTATTTTTATTTTATTTTTAAAGTAATGAAAATGTTTTAAAATAGATTGTGGTAATGAATGTACAACTATATGATGATACTGTGAGCCATGGATTGTATATTTTCAATGGATTAAATAATGCGTGAATATATCTCAATAAAATTGCGTTTAAAAAAAAACTCTACAAAATGCCCAGAACCAGATGGCTCCACAGGGGAATTGTATCAAATATTCAAGGAAAAATTAATACCATTCAGGGCTCAAACTCTTCCAAAAAATTAAAGAAGAAGGAACACTACCTAACTCATTCTATGAAATCAACATCTCCCTCTTACAAAGCCTAAAAAAGATACTACAAGAAAGGAAAGCTACAGACCAATCTCAATATAGCTGCAAAACTCCTCAACCAAATACTTGCAAATTGAATCCAATAGCACATTAAAGGAATTATACACCACAAGTCGGTTTTATCCCAGGTATGCAAGGATGGTTCAACACAAGAACACAAGACAATCAATTAATGTAATACACAACTTCAACAAATCAAAAGGGAAAACCACATGATCATCTCAATTGACACAGAAAAGACATCTGAAAAAATTCAGCAACCTTTCTTGATAACAACACTTCAAAAGGTGGGAATTGAAGGAAATTTCCTCAACACAATAAGGGTATAAATTAAAAACCCACAGCTAACATCATACTAAATGGTGAGAGCTTTCCCTCTAAGATCGGGAATGAGAAAAGGATGCCCATTGTCACCACAGTTATTCAACATTGTGCTAGAAATTATAGCTAGAGCAATTAGGCAAAAAATAAATAAAAAGCATTCGAGTTGGAAAGAAAGAAGTAAAACTCTCATTATTTGCAGATGAAAAAACTACAACAGTTATTTGAGCTAATAAACAAGTTCAACAAAATGGCAGGATACAAGATCAACATGCAAAAATCATTCATGTTTCTGGGCAAGCCACAGTGGCTCAGTGGTAGAATTCTCACCTGCCATGCTGGAGACCCAGGTTCAATTCCCAGTTCCTGCCCATGTAGGAAAAAAAAATCACACTTGTTTCTATACACTAGTAGCGAACTATCCAAGGAGGTAATTAAGAAAAAAAAATCCATTTACAATAGCAAGTAAAAGAATCAATTATCTGGGAATAAATTTAACCAAGGATGTAAAGGACCTATACACAGAAAACTACAGAACATTGCTAAAAAGAAAAAAAAAGAGGATCTAAATAAGTGAAAGACAGTCCATGTTCATGGATAGGAAGGTTAATGTCTTTAAGATGTCAATTCTACCCAAATTGATCTACAGAGTCAATGCAGTACCAATCAAAATTACAATAAACTACTTTGCAAGCTTGGAAAATCTAGTTATCAAATTTATTTGGGAGGGAAAGGGACCTTGAATAGCTAAAAATCTTGAAAAAGAAGAATGAAGTGGGAGGACTCGTACTTTCTGACTTTAAAGTTTATTCTAAACCACAGTGGACAAAGCATACGATACTGGCATAAAGATAGACATATTGATCAATGGAATTGAATTCAGAGTTCAGAAATAGACCAACAGATCTATGGTCAATTGATCTTTTTTACATTTTTTTATTGTGAAAAATAACATATATACAAAAAAGCAATAAATTTCAAAGTACAGAAAAAAAATAGTTCTAGAACAGATTTCAGAGTTTGGTATGGGTTGCAGCTCCACAGTTTTAGGTTTCTCCTTCTAGTTACTCCAAGACACTGAAGGTTAAAAGAAATATCAGTATAATGAATCACCAGTCATACTCATTCATTAAATCCTATCTTCTCTGTTATAACTCCTCCTCCTTTGCTCTTCCTTCCAATCTTTAGTAGTATTCGACTATGGTTTGCCAAACCCCAACAATATATCTGGAAGTAATTAAAAAAATTACTGTCTCTTCACCTTTTTGACAGTCTTTTGTGACACCACAAAAGCATTTGATTTTGAGGAGTTGCCATTTATCTATTTTATCTTTCATTGCATGTGCTTTTGGTATAAAGTTTAAAAAGCTACTTTCTAAGTCTTGAGGATGTTTCACTATATTTTCTACTAGGAGTTTTATGATTTTAGCCCTTATTTAGGTATTTGATCCACTCTGAGTTCATGTTTGTATAGGGTGTAAGGTAAGGGTCCTCTTTTCTTCTTTTGGCTTTTGATACACAGTTCTCCCATGCCCATTTATGAAAAGACTATTTGGTCCCAGTACAGTGGATTTGGGGCCTTGTCAAAGATCAATTGACCAAAGATTTAGTGGTCTATTTCTGTGCTCTTGATTCAATTCCACTGGTTAATACTTCTGTCTTTGTGCCAGTACTATGCTGTTTTGATCACTGTAGTTTATAATAAGCTTTAAAATCAAGACGTGTCAATCTTCCCTCTTTTTTTATTTTTTGGATATTTTTAGTTATCTGTTGTCTCTTTCCCTTCCAAATGAATTTGATAATTTCCAAGTCCTCAAAGTGGGTTGTTGCAATTTTTATTGTTATTGCTTTGAATTTGCAGATCAATTTAGGCAGAACTGACATCTTGGGTTGGCAACAGTGGCTCCGTGGCAGAATTCTCACCTGCCATGCCAGAGACCGGGATTCGATTCCCAGAGCCTGCCCATGCAAAAAAGAAAAAGAATTGACACTTTAACAACATTTAATTTTCCTATCCATGAGCAGGGAATGTCTTTCCACCTATTTAGATCTTCTTTGATTTCTTTTAGCAATGTTATGAAGTTTTTCTGTGTACAGGTTCATTACATCCCTAATTGAGTTCATTCCTAGATACTTGATTCTTTCAGTTGCTATTTGGAATGGAATTGTTCCTTTGTTTCCTTAGGTCATTGCTTGTGTATAGAAACATTACTGATTTTTCACATTAATCTTATATCCCACCACTTTGCTGAAATTGTTTATTAGCTCAAGAAGCTTTGTCACAGGATTCTCGGGATTTACCAACTATAGTATCATGTCATCTGCAAATAATGAATGTTTTACCTCTTCCTTTCTAAATTGGATGCCTTTTATTTCTCTTTTTCTGCCTTATTGCTCTATCTAGAACATGTAATACAATGCTGAATAACAGTGGTGACAGAGGATTTCCTTGTCTCATTCCCAATTTTAGTGGGAAAGCTTTCAGTCTCTCTCCATTGAGTATGATGCTGGCTATAGGTTTTTCATATATGCTGTTTATCATATTGAGGAAGTTTCCTTTGATTCCTACTTTTTGATGTGTTTTTATCAGAAAAAGATGTTTAATTTTGTCAAATGTTTTTCAGCATCAATTGAGATTATCATGTGATTTTTCCCTTTTGATTTGTTAGTGTGCTATATTACATTGATTGAGTTTTCTTGTCTTGAGCCACCCTTGCATTCCTAGGATAAACCCCAATTGGTCCTGGTGTATAATTCTTTCAAGGTGTCCTTGGGTTCAATTTTCTGGTATTTTGTTGAGAATTTTTGCATCTATATTCATTAGGGAGGTAGGCCTGAAGTCTTCCTTTATTATAGCACCTTTACCCAGCTTTAATATTAGATATTAGTGTCATGAAATGAGTTAGGTAGTGTTCCCTTTTCCTCAATTTTTTGGAAGAGTTTGAACAGGATTGGTGTTAGTTCTTTTTGTTTGATAAAACTCCCCTCTAAAGGCATCTGGGCCTGGACTTTTTTTTGTAGGAAGATTTTTGATGACTGATTGGATCTCTTTACTTATGATTGGTTTGTTGAGATCTTCTATTTTTCTTGAATCAGTGTAGCTTGCTCATGTGTTTCTAGGAATTTGTCCATTTCATCTAAGTTGTCTAGTTTGTTGGCATACAGTTATTCATAGTATCCTCTCATGATTCATTAAATTTCTGCAGGGTCCTTGGTAATGACCCCTCTCTCATTTCTGATTTTTTTAATTTGCATCTTCTCTCTTTTTCTTTTTTGTTTTGTGAGCCTAGTTAGTAGTCCATCGATTTTATTGATTATTTTAAAAAAACAACTTTTGGTTTTATTAATTCTTTCAATTGTTCTTTTGTTCTCCAATTCATTTAATTCTGCTTTGATCTTTGTTATTTCTCTTCTCCTATTCATTTAGAGGTACTTTGCTGTTCTTTCTCTAGTTCCACCAGGTGTGCTGTTAAGTCCTCTATTTTTGCTCTTTATTCTTTTTTAATATAGGCATTTAGGAACATAGATTTCACTTTCAGCACTACTTTTACCATATCCCATAAGTTCCGGTATGTTATATTCTCATTTTCATTCATCTCCAGGTAGTCAGCGATTTCTCTAGTAATTTCTTCTTTGATCCACTTGTTGTTTAAGAGCTCATTATTTAACCTCCAAATATTTGTGAAAGTTCTGGTTCTTTGGTGGTGTTGATTTCCAGCTTCATTCCATTGTGATCAGAGAAAGTGCTTTGAATAATTTTAATCTTTTTAAAATTTATAAAGACCTGTTTTGTACCCCAACACATGCTCTATCCTGGAGAATGTTCCATGAACTCTAGAGATGATTGTATATCCTGGTATTTTGGGGTATAATGACCTATATATATCTGTTAGGTCTAATTCATTTATCTTATTGTTTAAGTTTTCTATTTCCTTGTTGACCCTCTGTCTGGTTTTTCTATCTATAGAGGAGAGTAGTATATTTAAATCTCCCACTATTACTGTTGAAACATCTATCACTGTCTTCAGTTTTGCCAATGTTTGCCTCATGTACTTTGGAGCTCCTTGACTGGTAGCATAGATATTTATGATTGTTATTTTTCTTCTTGTTTAATTGTCCCCTCTACTAATATATAGTGTCCTTCTTTGTCTCTAATGACTTCTTTACACTTAAAATCTATTTTCTCTGATATTAGTATAGCTATCCCTGCTTACTTTTGGTTACAGCTTACATGGAAATCTTTTTCCATCCTTTCATTCTCAATCTATTTGTATCCTTGTGTCTAAGATGAGTCTCTTGTAAGCAGAATATATATGGAGCATAGTTCTTAATTCATTCCACAAATCTGTATCTTTTAATTGGTGAGTTTAGTCCACTAACAGTCAAAGTTAGTACTGTAATGGCATTTCTTGAATCTACCACCTTATCTTTTGGATTTTATTTGTTAGATCTATTCTTTTCCCTCTTCTCAGTTTATCCTTTAGGTTACCCTTACTGGTATTCTGCAATTCTGTGCTCTTCTTTAGACCTCCCTCTCCTATCTTTTTTTTTTTTTCATTTGACAGAAATCCCTTTATGGGCGGCTGCCATGGCTCAGCAGGCAGAGCTCCGACCTGCCATGCTGGAGGTCTGGAGTTCGATCCCTGGTGTCTCCTGCCCATATGCAAATTAAAAAAAAAAAGAAAGAAAGAAATCCCTTTAGTATTTCTTGTAGGGCCAATCTTTTGTTGACATTTCTCAGACTTTCTCTGTCTGAAAATTTTAATCTCTTCTTCACTTATGAAGGACAATTTGGCTTTGTGCAGAATTCTTGTCTGGAAGTCTTTCAGATCTTAAATATATCACATCACTGCCTTCTCACTTCCATGGTGCCTGTTGGGTAGTCTAAACTCAGTTTTATGTGGTTTACCTTGTATGTAGTAGATCATTTTTCTCTTGCCGCCTTCAAGATTTTCTGCTTATAGCAGCATTATTTACAATTGCCAAGCGATGGAAACAGCCCAAATGTCCATCAACAGATGAGTGGCTAAACAAGCTGTGACATATATACACACAATGGAATATTACACAGTTGTAAGACAGAATAAAGTCATGAAGCATGTAACAATGTAGACAGACCTTGAGGACATTATACTGAGTGAAATTAGCCAGAAACAAAAGGACAAATATGAGACCATAGTGTACAGTCACATTGATATGAACTAACACTAATTAGTGAACTTGGAGAATTTCAGTTAAGAACGCAGGTTATTGGGAGATAGAAACAGGGTAAAGATTGCGTAACTGGTGTTGAAGGGATACAAATTGTGCAACAGGAATGATTGTAAAAATTCAGAAATGGATAGCACAATACTACCTGATTGTAGCACAAAAAAAGTGAGTACACTGAATGAAGCCGAATGCGACAATGATAGAGGGAGAAGGGCTGGGGGCACATATGAAATCAGAAGGAAAAATAGACAAAGACTGAGATGGTGTAATTTAGAAACACCTAGAGAATACAATGACAGTGACTAAATGTATAAATTTTAAAATGTTTTTGCATGAGGAAGAAGAAAGGAATGTAAATATTGCAGGGTATTGAAAATAGATGGTCATTCATATTTTAAAACTTCAACTTCTGTGTGAGACTAAAGCAATAAATGTTTATTTGATACAAAACTTGTATTTTGACTAGTGCATTTCCTAATTTAACTTATATGGACAGTATAGTTGAACACAAGTACATGGAACCCTGAATAGGGCATGAGATTTTGTTGGTTTGTCCAGGTTAGAGTGATTTGAACAACAAATATAGACATATTTGCAAAGTCCCCTTGGGAGGGTGGAGAGAAAGCAGGAAAAATTCAAAGCGGGAAAAATGGGGAACATTTGGAGAATTCCTAATATTCTCACAAGCAGTGAGGCCAAGCAAATGAATAGGCTGAACCCTCAATCTTGGGGGTTGCCCCTATGAAACTTATCCCTGCAAAGGATAGGCTAAGTCTACTTAAAATTAGGCCTAAGATGAGACCCCAGCCTTGGGGTTCGTTCATATGAAACTTAACCCCACAGGGGATAGGTCAAGCCTACTTAAAATTAGGCCTAAGAGTCACCCCCAAGAGAACCTCTTTTGTTGCTCAGATGTGGCCTCTCTCTCCAGCCAACACAACAAGCAATCTCACCACCCTCCCCCTGTCTACGTGGGACATGACTTCCATGAGTGTGGACCTTCCTGGCAATGTGGGACAGAAATCCTAGAATGAGCTGACACTCAGCATCAAGGGATTGAGAAAAACCCTAGAATGAGCTGAAAGACTCAGCATCAAGGGATTAAGAAAACCTTCTCAACCAAAAGGGGGAAGAGTGAAATGAGACAAAGTGTCAATGGCTAAGAGATTCCAAACAGAGTCCAGAGGTTATCCTGGAGGTTATTCTTACGCATTAAGTAGATATCACCTTGTTAGTCAAGATGTAATGGAGAGGCTGGAGGGAACTGCCTGAAAATGTAGAGCTGTGTTCCAGTAGCCATGTTTCTTGAGGATGATTGAATAATGATATAACTTTCACAATGTGACTATGTGATTGTGAAAACCTTGTGTCTGATGCTCCTTTTATCCACCTTGTCAACAGATGAGTAGAACATATGGAATAAAAATAAATAATAGGGGGAACAAATGTTAAAATAAATTTAGTATGAAATGCTAATGAAAGTGAGGGGTAAGGGGTAATTTGGTATGTATAATCTTTTTTTTTCTGTTCTCATTTTATTTCTTTTTCTGTTGTCTTTTTATTTCTTTTTCTGAATTGATGCAAATGTTCTAAGAAATGATGAATATGTAACTAAGTGATGATATTGTGAATTACTGATAACATATGTTGATGTTTTAGTTCATTTGTTAAATTTTTTTTAATTAATAAATTTTTTTAAAAAATTAGGCCTAAAAGTCACACCCAGAGAACCTCTTTTGTTGCTCAGAAATGGCCTCTTTCTCTCAACCAACATGGCAAGTGAACTCACTGCCTCCCCACACACACACATGGGACATGACTCCCAGGGGAGTAAACCTCCCTGGCAACATGGGACAGAAATCTTAGGATGAGCTGGGACTCAGCATCAAGGGATTGAGAAAACCTTCTCAACCAAAAAGGGGAAGAAAGAAATGAGACAAAATAAGGTGTCAGTGGCTGAAAGATTTCAAACAGTCAAGAGGTTATCCTGGAGGTTATTCTTACACATTATACAGATAACTCCTTTTTAGTTTAAGGTGTATTAGAGAGGCTAGAGGGAAGTGCCTAAAACTGTAGAGCTCTGTTCTAGTAGCCATGTATCTTGAAGATGATTGTATAATGATAAAACTTTTTCAATGTAACTGTATGATTGTGAAAACCTTGTATCTGATGCTCCTTTTATCTATGGTATGGACAGATGAGTAAAAAAATATGGATATGAAATAAACAAATAATAGGTGGAACAAAGGTTAAAATAAATTGCATAGATTGAAATACTAGTGGTCAATGAGAGGGAGAGGTAAGGAGTATGGCATGTATGAGTTTTTTCTTTTCTCTTTTTAATTTCTTTTGCTGGAGAGATGTAAATGTTCAAAAAACTGATAATCGTGATGAATACACAACTATGTGATGATATTGTGAGCCATTGATTATAATCATGTCAAGAATGCTTATTGCTTACAATAAAAATATTTGAAAAAAAAAAGAGTCAGTACCATAAGAAAATACAGGGAAACATCTTCAAGACCTAGTGATAGAAGGTAGATTATTAGACCTTACCCCCAAAGCACAAGCAACAAAACGGAAAATAGACAAATGGGACTCCTCAAATTTGAATACTTTTGTGCTTCAAAGGATTTTTGTCCTAAGGGTGAAAAGATAGCCAACTCAATCAGAAGAAATATTTGGAGACCACATATCTGATAAGGGTCCCATATCCAGAATATATAAAGAAATTCTACAACTCAACAATAAAAAGACAAACAACCCAATCAAAAAAAGGGTAAAAACATGAATAGTTGGGGCAGGCCACGGTGGCTCAGCAGGCAAGAATGCTTGCCTGCCATGCCAGAGGACCCGGGTTCGATTCCTGGAGCCTGCCCAGGCAAAAAAAAAAAAAAAAAATGAATAGTCATTTCTCCAAAGAGGAAATACAAGTGGCTAAAATGTACATGAAAGGATGCTCAGCTTCACTAAGTATTAAGGAAATTCAAATCAAAACCACAATCAGGTATCATGTCACACCTATTAGAATAGCTATTAAACAAACAGGCAACTACAAGCATTGAAGAGGATGTGGAGAAATAGAAACACTTCTTCACTGCTGGTGGGAATGTAAAATAGTAAAAGATGGTTTGGCGGTTCCTCAGAAAACTAAATATAGCACACAACTATAACACCACTACTCAGTATATACCCAGAAGATCTGAAAGCAGGGACATGAACAGACATTTGCACACCAATGATCATAGTGGCATTATTCCCAATTGCTAAAAGATGGAAACAATCTAAGTGTCCATCACCAATGAATGGATAAACTAAATGTGATATATTTATACAATGGAATGTTACTCAGCAGTAAGAAGGAATGATGTACTGAAGCATATGGCAAAACTAAAAATATTGCTGAAAGATATTTAAGAATACCTAAATAAATGGAAGGACATTCTCTGTTCATGAAATAGGAGTCTAAATATCATTAAGACGTCAATCCTATCCAAAGCAATTTTTAGATTCAGTGCAATCCCAATCAAAATTCCAACAACTTTTTGCAAGAATGGAAAAGCCAACTGTGCCAGTTTGAGAGGATTTATGTACCCTAGAAAATCCGTGTTTAATCCTAATCCACCTTGTGGAAGCAACTGTTTCTTTTAATCCCTATTCAATAAAGTAGGTTGGAAACTGTGATTAGGTTATCACCACAGAGATGTGACTCACCCAATCGTGGATATTAACCTTGGATTAGAGGGAGCTGTGACTCCACCCATTCCAGATGGGACTTAATTAGTTTACTGGAATCCTTTAATAAAGGAAACATTTTGTAAAAAGCAAGATAGCCATGAGAACTGCCAGAGCCCAGGCAGTCAGAGACATTTGGAGATGAAGAAGGAATATGCCCCTTGGGGATCTGCATGAAACAAGAAGCCTGGAGAGAAAGCTAGCAGATGTCGCCATGTTCACCATGTGCCTTCCAGTTGAGAGAGAAATCCTGAACATCATCAGCCTTTCCTGAGTGAAAGTAACCTCTTGTTGGTGCCTTAATTTGGACATTTTTATAGACTTGCTTTAATTGGGACATTTTCATGGCCTTAGAACTGTAAACTAGCAACTTAATAAATTCCCCCTTTTAAAACCCATTCCATTTCTGGCATATTGCATTCTGGCAGCTAGCAAACTAGAACACCAACCATCAAATTTATATGGAAGGGTAAGGGGCCCAGAATAGCTAAAGCCACCTTATAAAAGAAAAATGAAGTTCAAAGACTCACACTTCCTGTCATAAAACTTATTACAAAGTCACAGTAATCAAAACAGCATGGTACTGGCACAGAGACAGACATATGGACCAATGGAATCTAACTGAGAGCTCAGAACTCAACCCACAAATTTATGGCCAACTGATTTTTTTGACAAGGTGGCAAAGACCACTCAGGTGGGAAAGAATAGTCTCTTCAACCAATGGTGTTGGGAAAATTGGAACTCTATGGAAAAAAAAAAAGATATCTCATACCATACATCAAAATCAACTCAAAACGGATCAAAGACCTAAATATGAGAGCCAGAACCATCAAACTCCTTGAAGAAGATGTAAGGAAGCATTTTCAGGACCTTGTATTAGGCAATAATTCCTTAGACTTTGCAGCCAAAGCAAAAGGAACAAAAGGGAAAATAATCAATGGAATTGCATCAAAATTAAAAACTGTTTTTCTTCGAAGCACTTTATCACAAAAGTTAAAACAATAACCTACACAATGGGAGAAATATTTGGAATCCACATATCTGATAAAGGATTGAAATCCAGAATATATACATAATTCCTTCAACTTAAAACAACAAAAAAATTTTTAATTAACAAAAGATTTGAACAGACATCTCTCCAAAGAAGTTATACAAACGAACAGAAAACACATGAAAAGATGTTCAACATCATTAGACAAATCAAAAGCAAACCAAAACCACAATGAGATGCTATTTTAAATACATTAGTATGGCCGCTATTTAAAAAAAATGGAAAAATGGGTGTGGAGAAATAGTAACACTCATTCATCGCTGGTCACAATGTAAAATGGTGCAGCTGCTATGGAAGACAGTTTGGTGATTCCTCCAAAATCTAAGTATAGAACTCCCGTATGACCCAGCAGTCCTACTTCCAAACATATACCCAAAAGAAATGAAGGCAGGGACTCAAACAGCTATTTTCACACTGATTTTCATAGCAGTATTATTCATATTGCCAAAAGATGGAAGCAACCCAAGCATCCATCAACCAATGAATAGATAATTTGGTATACATACAATGGGATATTATTCAGCCATAAAAAGTAATGACGTCCTGATACCTGCAACACATGGATGAACCTTGAAGACATCATGTTGAGTGAAATAAGCCAGACACAGGACAATTGTCATAGGATCTCATTTATATGAAGCAATTAGAATGTGCATACTCATAGAGTCAGAAATTAGAATATGGGTTACCAGGGTCAGGAGTGAGGATGGGGAATGGAGATATAGTGTTCAATTGATAGAATTTCTGTTTGGGATAATAGAAAAGTCCTCAAAATGGATGTGGTGATGATGACCCAACATTGTAAATGTAGTTAATACTACTGAACGATGAGAATTTTTGTTGAATATATGTTACCATAATTTAAAAAAAAAATTTTAAACCCATGGAACTGTACAACACAAAAAGCGAAACCTAAGGAGAACTATGGACTTTATAATTACAATTATAATACTATTGGTTCATCATTACAACAAATATACCACACTAATGCAAATGTTAATAGTGGGGAAACTTGGGAAGACTGAAATGTGGAAACTCTACTTCTGCATGATTTTTCTGTACCCAAACTCTTGTGGGATTCTTTCTGATGGATGCCAGGATGGGGAGGGGGTATCCATAAACACTCTCATATTAGCAATTTTTATCTTATCACTTTTTTCAATAGAAAGATTTCTTCCTAGGATATTAGTACATTCAGATTAACCAACATGTATTAAGTACTGAATGTGCCAAGCAACTAAGACAGAAGATATAAAGATGAAGAAAGTATCTGCCTTCAAGAACCTCACAGCAGGCTCACCAAACCCCAGGACTTAGGACACTCATGCTGGCTGGTCTCTGCCCACCATCAGGGGAATACAGCTGTGCAACTGGACTCTGGGTGTCCCCTAACCTTTTAGATGCCCAGCTCTGAATGGTTTGAATATGGACAACTTTTTCTATCTTCTCTGGCCTTTATATTTTTACATCTAGGAATGTTTAGAGTGGTATGTATCCCAAAAAGGTCCAGCCTCCTCATTTGCTGTTGTGTTCGTCTTCAGAATGCAGGATGGAGCATGGCAGTCCTGAGCCTGGCGTTGAGTCTGGGTGGGTTCCAGGCTCATCACTTCTAACCAACAACTTTGTCCATAGTAGGTAAATGGAGACCATAATGTGAGGGTTTAAAGAAATGTGTGTACTTAAGTGCAAAGTTATATAAACAAAAGGCAGTAGTAATAATAACTAACATGTATGGAATGCTTGCTATGCATCATGGACTGTGGTCAGGTCTCACAATAATCATTTTCACTAAAGAAAAGTAAAGCATAAAGAACATATATAGGGCGGGCCACAGTGGCTCAGCAGGCAAGAATGCTTGCCTGCCATGCCAGAGGACCCGGGTTTGATTCCCAGTGCCTGCCCATGTAAAAAAAAAAAAAAAAAAAATGAACATATATAGCTCAGCCAAGGTCACAGGGTGGGGATTTGAAGTTTGGTAATCTAAGTCCAGAGTCTTAGGTGCCCATGACCCTATTATATTCTCCCATGGTTGGATAAATTTTTAATCAATTGCCTTTGGTACTTTCAAGTCATTTGCATTTGTTATTTATCATTATAATTTAAAGGGGTTGATGCTGTATAGGAAAAGAAAGAAACACAGTGGTTAGAAGCTTAAGTAGTAAGGCTAATCATTAGAGGAGCTGCACCCTTCTAGGCTGCTGCAAAGTCCACTAAATACAACCAGTACTCTTTCAAAGAACCCTAACACAAGAACTTCATTACAAATGTCAACTCTCCGGCTTTGGGGCAATATTCTTGACTCTTTTTGTTTTAGTAAAAATTGTTCCTCATAACCATCACATAAGATTACCTCTTTTCTACATTCAGATGAGTAAGCAGCAATTTCTTTTTTTTTTTTTAATTGAAGATAGGCTTAGCTTCTCTGTGCAACCCTCTATAAAGTCTTTTAACTGTGTGATTACTCTGCCATCTAGCTTCCTAAGCCTATATAACTGTTCATGAGATTCTCTTGGGGTATATCAGGGCTAAGCACTGCTTTGGTTTAGAGTGCATTGCTTTAGACCACTTAACAAATGTTCAATGATATATGTACATACCCAAGGTAACAACAGGAAGCACAATTTCTCCTCCTCAACAGGAAACACTCCTTGTTTGAAAGGTCAGTCTACAATGTTCTGAGAGACCCCTGAGCCAGTTGAGATTTCACTTTCTAAACAAAAGGTCAACTAAAAGCATTCTTTCTTTTCAAAAATCTAGTTTGGTAGCACAAAATTTTGTACTTAAACTGATTGAGGTTAACATGAAAGCATCAATCTGCTGGATTGACTAATTCTTATAAATTTAGTTGAAAAGAGAACACTTTTATGAATAGTCTGCATATGCTCCATAATAGCAGTCTTTGCCACCCCTAAGTTAACAAGAATAGTATTTATTATAGAAATATTATTGTTCCGAGGATGTGGAAATATATCCCTCAGGAAATGAGGGGAAATTTCTATTTTGTTCTGAATCTGGGTTGAAGATCATATTAAATTTTTCTTTAGTAGAACCACTAATAAATAGAAGTAAATGTTCTCATCTCTCAGGCTACCCTATTGCCACTAGAGTGAGAATACATGAGTGGCAAAATAAAGTTAAGGCTCTTCTGAAACAGAATGGGACCAAAATCTATTCTTATGAAAATCTTCCTTTTTTATTAAAGGACTTTTCCTCAGTTGCACTTGACGTTCTGTTCTGTGTTCTTCCAGAGTAGGCACTCCATCGCGCACACACACACACACACACACAAACACTTACACATTTCTTTCTGTTGAGGAATCAAGTCCTAAAGTGTTTTTGGTTTAGAATGAGTGAAAAAAAGTATGCTTCTCATTCCATCAATCAGTTTGAAAGGATCAATTCTAATGAAAAAGAGAAGTATAAAGAAAACAGATGTGCAGTGTATTATTTTGTCAATCTGCCGGAATGCAATATACCAGAAATGGAATGGCTTTTAAAAGGGAATTTAATAAGTTACAAGTCTACAGTTCTAGTGCTGAGAAAATGTCTAAACTAAAGCACCAACAAGAGGTTACCTTCACTCAAGAAAGGCTGATTCCATCTGGAACACCTCTGTTAGCTGGGAAAGCATGAGGCTGGTGTCTGCTGGTCCCTTGCTCATGGGCTCCATTGCTTTCAGCCTCTGTTGGCCTCTGTGGGCCTTCACTGAGCTCCTCTGGACCACAACTCTGGGTTCTGGCATGCTTAGCTTCTCATGGGAAGGCACCTGGCAACATCTGCTAGACCCTGTATCTCCAAACGTCTGGGTCTTGTGTTGGCTTTGTCAGCTCTGAAGCAACTGTTCTCCAAGCATCTGCATCTGCTCTGCAGTTTCTCCAAAATGTTTCCTCTTTTAAAGACTTCCGGTAAACTAATCAAGACCCACTCTGAATGGGTGGGGTCACATCTTCATCCAACCAAAAGCCACACCCACAACTGGTAGCATCATATCTCCACAGAGATCATCTAATCAAGAGGACTTCCACCCTACAATATTGAGTCAGGACTAAAGGACATGGCTTTTCTGGGGTACACAACACTTTCAAACCAGCCTGTGCAGTGTGACCTGTCAGGAAAAATTGTGAAAGTCTTTGAAATGGACCAAAAAGATTATTGGCTCTTTTCAATGCATAATGTACCTGTTTACTCCACACCCTTCTGGGTTATCTGAGTCTATAGGGTGTCCCTGTTCTTTAACTATTCACAACTCTAACTCGTAGATAAGTGATAGCAGTGCAAAGAATTCTAGTCTACAGAAATGCAAAAGGAGTCTACCTGGTGAAGGGACAATTGCTTTTCTTCCATCCATAGGAAAAAGCCAGTTTTGCATCTATTTATAAATTTATTTCATGGCCTATTTTTGTCTCTGCTCTTCAAATTTCCATTTGAATTGGTTGTAACATCTTATCGGTTCTCTCATTTAACTAATGAGTTATATCCTTGAGAAAAGAAAGAAAACAAAATGGAGTTGGGAAGCAATTCAGGTACATCTCAGCCAGATATTAAAAACCACCAAGGTATGCAAAACTAAATCAATAGTGTTTCTGAGGACATCTGGACAGCATGAAACAACTACAAGATAAAGAGATCAGTAAACTCTCTACCTTGAAGGACTTTTAGAAAGCCTCAAATATCCACCAATCATAATTCTTTACAAATAACTTTGTAATCCTCTTCTTTTTCTTTTAAACCCTTGCTTAAAAGCCCCAAGATGGGCACAATTTGGGTTTCTACCTGAATCTGTGTTCCCCAAATTGTAATTCTAAGACCCCCCAAAAAATGCAGTTATTGTTTTGCAGCTCAGTCTGTAACTTCTCAGTTGACATTTCTGGTTGTTCAGATCTGGGGATCCAAAGCGACTGCCCCTCTTCTCTGGAGCCACCACAGGGTTCGAGCATGGTATCTGCTGGAGCCCCTTTCCCCAGGAGCCCCAGGCTTCTGCTGATGAGTCCTCTCGGTTCTGAACTTCTGTTCCTTTGATTGAGAGTCTGGCATTTGTTTGGGTGTCTTCTGGCTATGACATTTGTTTTAATTTCTCACTTAAATTTAACTAGTCATAGTATTTGTTTATGCAAACACAACAAACTTTTAAAACATTATATTTACTAAAATTCTGGCAAGAGCTTTAAATAAAGACCCAGCATACCAGACTGCTACTCAACTTGTTTATGGTAAGTCTCAGCTTCAATGCGAAGTAGTTAAAGAAAAATATCAAAACTTGCCTTTTTACATGCTAAATATCTCAGCAAGTATGCCATTAAACAGAGTAATGAACTGATGAAGACAGCAAAAGTAACCACAATTACTTTCCAGAAGCCTACAACCTCCAGATGGGTTCCTAGACCAGAGAAATCCTGACACCCAGGAGACAGTGTCTCCAGAGCATCCACTAGTTCCACCCCCTACCCCATATTACTGACAGCTCTTTCCAACAAGGAAATTTAGAACAGGCATAGCCCAAATACCCTTAATGATTGGGAGGAAGATCAAAAGAGAAGGTGGAGTTATAACAAAGAAGATAGAACTTAACAAATGAGTATGACTGCTGAATCATTATAGTGATATTTCTTTTAGTCTCCAGTATCTTGGACAGCTGGACAGAAAAACCTAAAATTGTGAAGCTGTAACCTATACCAAATTCGGAAATCTGTTTTATAATTAATTGTCATGGTGGGCTTTGAAATGTATCATTTTTGTATATATGTTATTTTTCACAATAAAAAATAAAAATAAATTAAATTAAATAAAAAATACTTGACACCCTCAATAAAAAAAGATGGCAAGAGTAAAGAGTTACAAAAACTAAACCTTGCAGCCTAAGCAAAATTTATACAAAAAAAATAATGACACTGGTTACATAAAATCTTCCTGACTAGTTAAAACTTAACAGAAGAAACAGTACAGAACAGCTCCTGGGGCCACGTCAGTGACCAGACACACACTGTACCCCAGTCTGGACCAGCTGGACCAGCTGCAAGCCCCCCTAGAACTGTGAGTTCCCAAAGCTGCGGCGGCCAGCGCCCCTCCCCCACAGGCCGCTTCCCAGAGGGGAAAGGAAAGGACTTTACCAGCAGCAGGGACTGGGCACAATCAAACGCCAATTGTGGAACTAATCAACAAATTCTGACTACTAAAAATAGGCCCCCAGCTTAGGTGAACCTGATCAAAGCAGAGGTTGCTCATTTTTGTCCCGGCGCCAAAGGGGCAGGACTGACAGA
>PVIY010037306.1:0-24776 GCA_004026745.1 Myrmecophaga tridactyla
TTCACAATGTGACTGTGTGATTGTGAAAACCTTGTGTCTGATGCTCCTTTTATCTACCTTGTCAACAGATGAGTAGAACATATGGAATAAAAATAAATAATAGGGGGAACAAATGTTAAAATAAATTTAGTTTGAAATGCTAGTGATCAATGAAAGGGAGGGGTAAGGGGTATGGTATGTATAATTTTTTTTCTGTTTTCATTTTATTTCTTTTTCCATTGTCTTTTTATTTCTTTTTCTGAATTGATGCAAATGTTCTAAGAAATGATCATGATGATGAATACGCAGTTATGTGATGATATTATGAATTACTGATTATATATGTAGAACGCAATGATCATATGTTAAGAATGTTTGTGTTTCTTTCTTGTCATATTTTTTAATTTAAAAATTAATTTAAAAAATGATCATGGTGATGAATATACTACTATGTGATGATATTGTGAGCCATTGATTGTACACCATGCACAGAATGCTTGCGCATTAAAAGTGTTCATGTTTGTATGTTGTTTTGTATGTATGTTGTATGTTTTGGTTTGATAATACAAAATAAATTAGATTAAAAAAATATGTACATAATCCCAGAGCTAATGAGCATTTGTAAACATTTAACTGCTTCCAACATTTTTTAAAACAAATGTTCCCCACGGACCCCGATGTTTTTCTATATGTGCTCACAGGTATACATCTCATCTGTGCCTTATTGCCAGGCTTTACTGTCCTAGATACATGTGCTATTTGCATGTGTGATTTGTCCTCTTAAGCCTGCCTGACTATACCAAAGAGCCTGTGCCAGTTTGAAAGGATTTATGCACCCTAGAAAAACCATGTTTTAGTTCTAACTAATCTTGTGGGAGCAACAGTTTCTTCTAATTCCTATTCAGTACTCTAGGTTGGAAACTTGATTAGGTTATCTTCATGGAGATGTGACTCAATTGTGGGTTTAGACTTGATTAGATGGACATGTATTTCTACCCATTCTATGTTGGTCTTATTAGTTTACTGGAATCCTATAAAAGAAGAATTATTTTGGAGAAAGCTTCAGAACACTGCAGAACCACAAAGCAGTGTCCACCAGCCAGCGACTTTTGGAGATGAAGAAGGAAAACGCCTCCTGGGGAGCTTCATGAAACAAGAGGCCTGGAGAGAAAGCCAGCAGATGCCGCCATGTTTTCCATGTGCCCTTCCAGCTGAGAGAGAAATGCTGAATGTCATTGGCCTTCTTGAACCAAGGTATCTTTCCCTGGATGCCTTAGATTGGACATCTCTATAGACTTGTTTTAATTGGGACATTTTCTCAGCTTTAGAACTGTAAACTAGCAATTTACTAAATTCCCCTTTTTAAAAGCCATTCTGTTTCTGGTATATTGTATTCCAGCAGCTAACAAACTGGAATAAGGCCATAAAACAAATATTTGCTAATTGACATTTGAATGGGGTCACATATCGAACATGTCAAATAAGCCTCTGTCTCCTCTTGTTGCTTATGGACTCAGATGAAATCCATACCACAGGGCATGGGACTTGTCACTCACCTGGTTGCAGAAGAAGCTGGATGGTGTAAGCTAACAGTGCAGGAGAGTTAACTCCCCAAGGAGTGGACTTAGACCAATGGGAAGCAGGAGATTGGAGGAAACTAGGTAGATCCATTTCCTCTCCCTTTTCCCTCCAAAGAACTTCTCTTAGACATAGTTGCTCTATACAGCCTGTCTGGAGATACCCTATGGAGCTGATGAGTACATCTGCCAAGCCACTAGCTATCTTCCTAACTCCTTGCATCACTTCCTTCCCTCCCTACCTCAATTCTCCTTTCTCTCAAGCTCACTGCCCTGAGATTGCACTTCCCAAATAAAGCATTAGCACGAAATCCTTGCTTCAGGCTCTGTTTTCCAGGATACCTATGCCAAGCAAGGTCATTGTTAAGATGCACAAGCCAAGAAAACAGAGTGTGGGGGGGGGGAGGCTTTCTGAATTCAGTAAGTGACCAAGGTGGGATTGTCAATAAACCCATTTAGTGAACTTAATTTAACTGCTTGATTCACATGGGCCAGCCAGCTGTCTCCTTATAGGGCAAGTCATAAGAAAACCAGGGACTCCAGGTTGTGGGTCCCACTGCCAGCTCACTCGCTGAGCTCTGGCAGCCCATCTAGCCTGAGCCAAATGGTCCAGAAAGATCTGCTTCTAGTTCTTTTGTGTCTGAGGCTATGTCTTCCACAGCAATTCTCAAATTCCAGCAAGAAAACCAATCAAGGTGAATGTCAGAATATTTCATATTCTTTGCCATGTGCTGCTTTTAGATAATTAAGAGCGGTGTGGTTGTGTAGGAAAGCATTTTACCCACATATAATGATGAAAAATATGGTCAGAGGAAAGGTGGGTGAGTGAGTTGGGCAGGCAGAAGGCCCTGCCCACAAGCACGTCTGCTGCTCGCTTAGAAGCACGATGACACACAGCTGGGATCTCATCCTATTTCTGGTCCACAGAAGGGTTCCTAAGGCATAAATCCAACTGTGCTCCTTTGGGACCACCTCCCACTCGCTCTCCCACAAAAAAAGAGAGACTAGCCTGGCTTCTTTTAAAGGACACTAATTGAATAAATTGTCAATCAAATCCAGAAGCAAATGGATTGCTATGTGAATAATAAGAACAGTCACCATGCTGTTAATGAAATGCCTTTCCAGATATTGTGCCGCTTGATTATAATCGTGAAAGCCACAGACTTCCTACAGCGGCCTTGTATGAAGTTGAACCAAACGAAATTGCATTTCCGTAGGTAAACCGTGGTTTGAATATCAGAAGTTTTATATGGTTCAACGCGTTAAACAGCCAGTATCCAAATGCAGGGGGAAAAAGCAACACAAGGAAGGGTTAGAAGAGGATGCAGAATGAGGGCAAGAGGGAAGAGAAATGGGCATTAAATTCAATTGTATCAACACTGTTCATTTTCCTAGTCATAAGACGGCAGTGCTATTTCAAGGTTTGGAATTTGATCTGTATTCTGTTCAACCAAATACGTTTATTCCTACAATTAGCACATTTAAAAGTAGGTAGTTCGCAAATATTCGCTGACTGATGAATGAGCACAAAAGTCAGCAAAGTGAAGAGAGAGGGCTAATGGCACCTCTAAACGATAGAACAGAGAGAAAGAAACTTGACTTGTTTGTCTAAGCAATAGTGGAATTTAAGCAGCTGTGTCCTCTACTGTGGAATACATTGTCACGTGACCCTGAAGGAGAATGTCAGCCCTCTTTTTGTTGCTATGGGAAAGGCAGATGATGTTTATTTCCTACACGGCAGAGCTGAAGAAGGGTAAATGTGATTGATCTCTGCAGGACCAGGGAAGTGAGACAGTATAATAAATACTAATTATAATCATCCGTCCTGGTTTTTAAGAAAAATGCCTTTCAAAAACAGGAAGGAAGGACAGAAAATTTCCTCCAAAAGAGGGCCTCACGGGGCAGCCAGGGGTGTCAAAGGCCTGAGGCTGTTCTGAGGGAATCCAAAATTCAGTAACTTGAGTACCAAAGGGAAAGCAAGCTCACAACCACAAGATCTGGCAGAAAATTTTACGTCTTTTGTTGCTCGTAGCTTAAACTGATTTCATTTTTTAATGAATTGTCAAATGATCGAAATTTTAGATTAATATACTTGAGACCCAAACTTACAGGTATATACATTTCTGCACTTTATTTAGGCAAACGCCAAATATATGAACATTTTTAATGTTAAGGTCATAAATTAGCATCACATAATAACTCTAGTACATACAATGACAGATTTTTAATCAGCGTCCCTCGGCCCCTTGCAGATGGCCGTATCCCACAGTGAATTTCTTCAACTCTCTATGGTTTTCTGACTCCGATCCTACGTCCTATAACACTCTATAGCGTCATCTCAAAAACAAATGGGAACACCTTGCTTGAATTCTCAAGATGGATTTCCTAACCCTTTGGCCCTTCCCCTCTTGGTTCCCGGTTTCCACGTGCTTCTCCCTAAACACATGCAGGTTTCGCAGTGTCTCCAGCCCAAACAGAATGCGCTGGTGGCAAGGGGGCTGATGGGCTGAGCTGGCGGGCAGTCCCGTAAGGGGAGGTAATTGACGTTTTAACGTATGACATGTTGCATTCCTTCATATCGCAGCAGTAATTGGATACACGTGAAAACCCCCTGCACAGGCGACCCTGGAGTGTGCCACACACCTGGAAGCAGTGAGGTTCAATTAATATGTCACCGCCACTAACAGCCACTACCGGTGAGAACCGCCAGCCGGCTGCCCCTGCAGAGCACCCGGGACGCAGGCAGAGCTGGCCCGACCTGCAGTTAAAATCTGGGCTCTCCGCAGGAACACCGTTTGCTTTCTGATTACTTCAATTAATTCTACCTAATGGTTCTGTTCACCTCTCGGAGTTAGTTTTGTGCTAAAATACCAAAATAGCCCACTGAGAGTAGATGACGAGGATCCCCCACCCCCACCCCAGATTTTTTTCTAATAGTCTTAATTTAAAAAAAAACCAGATGAGAAACCGAATACCATCTGAAGGCAGGACTCAAAGTGCGGAAATGCAGAATTCAGGTGATGCATTCCGCCTTTTCCTTCTTGAATTCATTCGGCAAGTTATTTGTGCAGTGCGTGCCCTGGCCTTAGGACGCTGCAGGCAGCAGTACAAGCCGGGGCCCTGCTTCTCAGGGTGCCAGGGTGAGAGGGTCAGGACAGTTATAGGGCTGTGAGGAGAGGATGGAGTGGGTCAAGGAGCCGCGAGGACACCTGGCAAAGACCTGGCTAGCCTGGATTCTCCAGAGGCCCCTGGAGGGAGCAGCATGCGAGCTGAAGGAGGAGAGGAGTTAGCCCGGGAAGCGGATGTGAGATGGAAAATGCCTCGGACTGCCACGACAGCCCGTGCCAGCAAGCCGGCCAGAGAGAAAGTGAAAAATCTTGGAAAGGGGGCCCCCGATGAGAAAGAGGGGGGCGGCAGGTGGTGAGGGCCTTGCAAGCCGCGTGTAGGAGTTTGGAATTTGTTTCAGAGTCTAGTTAAGTTTTCCCAGAACCAACTGCCTTTCTCTTCCTTAAACACACACGTACACAGAAAGAGGGGCATTATTCAAAAAGGGGTGCTATGGGTTTAATTGTGAATCCGCAAAAAGGTTCGTTGAAGACCTAATCCCCAGTATCTCAGATGTGGCCTTATTAGGAAATAGGGCCTTTACAGATGGAATTTGGCAAATTAAGATGTTATACTTCAGTAGGGTGGGCCCCGAATCCAGTATGACTGGTGTCTTTATTACAGGGGCTGAAGAGACAGACACAGAGAAGGCGGCCTGGTGACATGGAGGCAGAGGCTGGAGTTGTGCTGCCACCAGCAACGCCGGGCCAAGAACTGCAGCCACCATCAGAGGCCAGGGAGCCTGGCCCTGCCAACACCCTCATTTCAGACTTCGGCCTACACAGCTGTGAGAGAATCAATTCCTGTTGTTTTAAGCCACCCCGTTTGTGGTCTTTTGCGAAGGAAGTCCCAGGAAACTAAGGGGAGGGGTAAGTATGCAATTTGGCATAACTGCAGAGGAAAGAAAGGGAAATGATTGACATTGTTCTTTATGTTTGACATATTCTGTTTAATTAACAAAATTTCTAATCACTTCCTGAAGGAGCTGAAATGCACCGGCATTTTGCACAAAGTTTGACAGCTCGTTTTCCCAGGACTGTTTCTCCCTGACCACGCCCCGGCCTGATACTCCCTGACCACGCCCCCATCCTGGTTCTCCCCGACCACGACCCCGCCTGGTTCTCCCTGACCACGCCCCCCGGAGGGCTGGTTGTAGGATGCTCCTCCTTTAACACCCGGTAAAACAGGGGTTTGTTACTTGGTAACTGTGCATTTTAGTGCTTTGGCCTCCAGGGAGAACGAGAGCCTCCAGGACCACCACTGCTTTAAGCCCCCCGAGGAGGGAGATCTCCCCCATGCAGGGCAAACGTCTCGGCTCTCCTAGACGAAAAGGTGATGCGAGAGTGAGGCTGCTTGTGGCACATGCACGTTTAACTTCACACTTTACTCACATCCCACTAAGACAACAGAAAAGGCACAAAAACCAAGGAATAAACCCACAAAAACAAAAAGGTCAGGGGAGAAGCACTAAAAGATAAGAGAAACTAATAACACTTTGAAAGGTGAAAAATGAACGGACAAAATGTGTCCGACTTAGCAGACCCAGCCGCGCCCTTGCGTGCGAGCAGGTCGCTGACGTCCCTCCCCAGCGCGGTTACAGAGTCTGGGGCTGTGAGATGCGCTTGGCCAGAGGGGATGAAATCTCCAGTAACTCCTTGGTTGGGTGGGGAGAGAGCCGATTTTCCTTTTCTTATAAATTAAAATAGGTCCCAAGGCCCCCTTTGTGCTATCCGTGGAATGTATTCATCTTGCCATCAAGGTCACTTCCAGCTATTCCCCACTTAAGAGACAGTCACTATCGAGTAACTTCGGATAATTCAGGTTTTTCAAGTCTAGTCCAGGGCAATTCCAGGAGCTTTCCTTCCCTGTCTGCTATCTGCTGATCACCCCCTTTCCCGGTTGGTGATGTGCCCCCACCTGCCATCCACCACCCCACCCCGTGCTGACCAGGTGGATCTGACTTCAATCTCCCCCATGACCCATCTCCCCAGCACCCTCTCACCTTGCACCTTCACAGCCTACCCCTCCCCAGGCACTCAGGAAATTCTCACTCTTCACCCATATCCTGCGGGCTGAAGTGGAGACAGGATCTCATGGCTGGATGCCGGGTGCACCTTCTCTCTTGTCCCCTTCCTCCATCCCCAGCTTCCTGGCACTTCTGTGTTTTGTTCTAATAAAGAGGTCATTCCCTCATGGCTGGCTTTGTGGACCAAACCTGAGACTGAATGTCCAGCCACAGTTTATATACATGGGGTTACGTTTGTGAGACCTGGATCTACCCTTCATCCAGCAAAATTCAATGTTAAAGCTGCTGAAGTTGTCTTCTTTCTAATAAGCCTTTTTTTTTTCTGCTTTTCATTTAAAAATGAAATAGATATCTTGTTTTTTAAAGAATTTTTCTTTCTCTTCCTCGTCTTCTCATTTTTCTTCTTCTCTCCCTCCTCCGCCTACTTCTTCTTCCCAATTCTCTGTCTGCTGTAAAACTGAATTTTTTTCAGAAGAGAATTTCTGTTTATGTTGTCTAATCAAATGCAGAAACAGGAGAGAAATCTTGTACCCAAGGGAGAGCGAGGTTGGATGTGCAAGTTAAATAAGATGAAAGAGGCTCTGTATGTAAACAAAGGGACAAAAGAAAGACAGAAATGCTAAGCAATAAGGGATGACATGCAAAGGGGCTGAAGAAGGAATTAAATGAGTGAAAAAGAGCTGAAAAAACAGACAGACAGAGAGACGAGCATGTGAATTGTGGTGCTGGAGACTCTGGCAATGAATGGGCCATAGGTCCCACCCATCTCCGAGAAGGTACAAGGAAAGAGAAGAGAACAGTGACCCGGTGTAGAGCCTCAGTGATGCCTGACCCAGTTTCTGGGGTCCCTGGTCTGTGTAGCTCCACCTGCCCTGGCCTCAGCCACTGACTCTACTCCCCACTGGAATGAATCTAGGGAATAGCTCATGCTGTTCCCACCATCACTCTTGACCCTTCTGGATGTCTCAGCCCCCACCCCCAGGGGAAGGGCTGAGCACAGCTTCCATTGTGTCCCATGCCAGGAGCTGCAGCAACTATGGCACCCAGGCCTGGCCTGGCCTTGCTTTTGGGAGCTCGAGAAAGTACCCAGGGGGCTGGGAAATACAACATGGAAGTGCAGGACACACATGGACTGGGAGAGTCAAGAGAGAGAAAGAGCTGGGGGATAAACAGGTTGCCTTCCTCCCCACCCACAGCCCATTCCAAACAGCAGTGATTGAATATGGCTTCCCTGCTTTTAGGTCTCACTTCCCTTTCTCCCTCATTCTTTCTTCCCTGGGATGGCACCCCAATAAAGTCTTAGTGCATGAACTTTGCTGCAAGCTATTTCCAAAGGCGCCCCCTTAACAGATGGGGCAGAGTGGTCAGCATCTGTGCCCTGTATATGGATATTAACCTCATTAATTTTCCACCATGAGTGTTAGAAACATGGCTATCCTCACCCTGCTGGTTGAAAGGTACAGCCAAGAGAGAAAGAGCAAAAAAGTCGAGTTAAATTCTAACTTCATTAAAGTTAGAATTTTCTCTCTGTGGAGAGAAGCAGCAGCAGGAAACAGCATGACCTTCCATTTCTGCTGACGTCTGATACGCTGGAGGAATCCCATCCTTCAATTACATGTTAACATGTTTGATTTCTTCCTTGAGAGGAATGGAGACAAATAACCTAGCATTGCTGAGTGGAGCGGCTCACGGTGGAAGAGCTGGGGCTGACTGGTGTGGGGCCCTGGCTGGCGGCAATGAGTTCCAGCTACCCTTCCTCTCCCCTGCCTCCCACTAGATCGTTTTGACTTCTTTGGGCCAAAAGGACCCCCAAACCAGCCATGGGTGGAGTGGAACTGTCACTGCTTCCATTTAAAACCCATTTGTGAAAGTCTCATAAATCATGTCTTTAGAAAAACGTGTGCTTCATTATAACTCAGCACAGAAAAAACCCTGCTCAGCAATTTAAGTAGCCGAGTGGATAGCAGGTTGTTTGTTTTTTCAGTTGGGGCCATATTTAAGAGGGCTTTACAACATATTCTTCATGTTGCTAGTGTTAGCAAAACCAGGAATAATTATAGGCATTGCTGCAAATGTCAAATCTCTATAATCAGAATAGGCAAGAGGCTACTGAATGCAAAGTGTGTTTTTAGGAGAAAAGCTCAAATCTCCAATACCTTACCCTCTTCTCCCTGCAAAACACTAGGTCAATGCCTCAAAGAGTACAATTAAAGCTTCCTTCCTTTGGGGATTTGCTTTAGCTAAAACACCTAATATTGCTGGGAGGGTCACAGTTTAAGGGCAGATTCATTTGTACATTTATCCAAGCATTTCCTAAAAGTAAGTGTCACAGTGGCACCTGGTAGACTAAGAAGACATTACTGAGAGTGAAGATAAGCAATCAAAGGAAAGGCTGAGCCCATGGCTATGCCTGGAGATGGTCCATTATAACTCTAATTCTATGGGAAAGCTAAAATGTATTAAGTGCTTACGATGTGTCTAAGGATATGTCCTTCCATATAGATCATCTCATTTAAGCCTCAAAACAACCTGTGACGCAAGTGGCAAGGCTTCTTCATTAATGAGCAGGGTTAGATCTAAAGACTGAAAATAAGTCTATCTGTTCAGATCCAAACAGCTATCAAAGTGGATATGTTATTTCATGACAGCTATCAAAGTGTATATGTCCATGTAAAGTTAAGTTTTACAAAGTAATGTGGGTGTAACTTTTGGTTCCAGGGCTGTGAGAAATTAGATGCCTGAGAGACTAGCTTGCTCCACAGCATCCAGACCTCAAACACAGCACATTCCTGGAGGTAGAAGAGGTCTCCAAGGAGACCCCCAAATAGACAGACACAAACAGACAAAGGAAAGTTAAGCCCAAAAGGACCAGCGATGGTGCAGGGGAGGAAAGGAAGTAGATGGAGCCATCTAGCTTCTGTGACCAGAGCTTGAGCAGGAATCACCAAGGACTCAGCAGTGATGCTCAGGCACCAAGAGAAAGGCAGGGACATGGGGCTGAAGTAATAGGGTCTGAGTGGCAGGAACTGGCCTGAACCAATGGCAACAGGGAAGGAGTGGGCTACCCTGAAGGAGAATCTCATAGAGGGACCAGGACTTGAGATTCTTACTTGAAAAAAATCCTTGAGGGCTTCTGATAGTCTTGGTTGGTGGGGAGGGGTCTTCCCCACTTACTGGCAAAAGCAGAAGTAGATCTTTGGAATAAAGTTTCCCCAAATTAGTTCTGCAGGAATCCCACAAATTAAAATTAAGCATGACCTTACAAACAAAAATCAAGAAACACTTAGGAAGCCAAGCCATTATGAAAGAAGGCTAAAAGAAGCAAGAAACAACAACTTTAGATCTCCCAAGGACTTTAGATATTGCTATTGTCAGTAACAGCATGCAGAATGGCTAAGTATAAGATATTTAAAGAAGAAAGGATGCATTTATAAAGATGAATAAACCACCATGAGTTGAAACCAGGCATGAACTGGTAAAATCAAGGGTAAAAAAGATCCTATTACTCTAAAAATGTAACTGCAGTATTAAAAACTCAATGGATGGTTAAATAGTAGATTACGCAGTAAAAGAGAGAAGTATTGAACTGGAAGTTATGTCTAAAGAACTTTGTCCAGAATGCAGTAGAGAGATATAGAAATGAAAATATGAAAAAGTATAAAAGATACCGAGAATTAAACAGAATGGGAAGGCACAGCACAGCAGCTGACAAACTATGGCCCACATGCCGAAACCATCTGGCCTCCTGTTTTTGTAAATAAAGTTTTATCACAACATGACCACATTCATCTACATTCATAACAGGTATTGCCTATGGCTTCTTACACACACAACAGCAGAATTGAGTAGTGATAAAATTTTCGCCACAGAGCCTAAAGTATTTACTGTCTAGTCTTTACAGAAAAATGTTTACCTATTCTTCTAGCATATACCTGATGGGAAACCAGGAGGAAAGTGGAGGGAAAGGAAAAGAGATGTGCTAGTTTGAATCTGTTGTGTACCCCAGAAAAGTCAAGTTCTTTAGTCTTCATTCAATATTGCTGGGTGGGATCTTTTTCGTTGTTTCCATGGAGATGTGATCTACCCAATTGTAGGTGGTTTTGATTAGATGGTTTCCATGGAGATGTTTCTCCATCCATTCAAGGTGGGGTTCCTTACTCAGGTCCTTTAAGAGGGAACCATTTTGGAAAAAGCTTTAGAGCTTGCACAGCCAGAGACCTTTGGAGATTCAGAAAGAAGCACCCCCCTGGGAAGTCTTATGAAATGAGAAGAGAAAGCTAGCAGATATCGCCATATGCCTGTCCACTGACAGAGGTGTTCTGGACCCATTGGCCTTTTTTCAAATCAAGGTATCTTTTTCTGGATGACTTAGTTTGGACATTTTCATGGCCTTAGAACTGTTAACTTGCAGCTTAATAAATTATCCTTTTTAAAAGCCACTCTTTTTCTGGTATTTTGCATTTTGGCAGCTTTTACAAACTGGACAGATTTTGGTACCAAGAGTGGGGTGCTGCCATTTACAATACCAATCATGTTGGAATGTTATTTAAATGGATGAGAAGAAGATTCTGGAAAAGTTGTGAGGAGCATAACAGAGAAGGCCTAGAATGCTTTGAAGAGACTATTGGTAGAAATATGGACACTAAAGATACCTCTAATAAAGACTTAAATAGAAATCATGCGCATATTAATACAAACTGACAGGGAGGTGATCCTTGTTTTAAAGTGGCAAAGAATGCGGCAAAAATAACTCCTGATTTTGGATGGACAAGTGATTTTAAAAGCCATGAACTTGGACATGTAGAAGAAGAGATTTCCAAATTAAAAGTGAAAAGTGTGGCCTGGTTTCTCCTTGCAGCTTATAGTGAAATGTAACAGGAAAGAGAGTAGCTGAGAAAATTGAATTCTTGGGTATAAAGAAACCAGAAATTGATGGTCTCAGATATTCTGAGTTTCCAGAAAGGGAGAGTCCAGAGAATAGTGTCCCACGTGAGGATTTAACCCAACATGGAAGCAGTCAGCCGTTTCAGAAAAAGCCAGGATTGGAGGTGGGGTTATCCAGGAAGAATTTGTGGAAAGTCCTATTGTTTGATGGTTATGATCCCAATGTACTGCATAGAAAAACCAACAAGAGTGTTGTGAGATCTATGTAAATGGAACTATTGCCGGTCTGGTCTAAAAGTGACAGAAAAGAGACAAATTGAGGGAAAAATAACTTCAGAGGCAGAACCATGGAGGCTAAGGTCTGAAACCAAGAAACCTCAAGCCAGGAGAGTGGGTCCACCTACGCACTTGGAGATGGTGAGTTTACCACCTCAATATTCTGGAAGAGTTATGCCCCAGGCCTTGAAGAGGATAGAGCACATTCCTTGGGAATTGGGGAGATCCTGGCTGCTACACCATGGTTCTGGAAGGGCTGAGCATGTTTCCCAGAGATAGCAGAGAGCCCCAATGCTTGGAGAGGGTTGAGCTGAGAAAAAGTTGGTCTCCCCAATGTCCTCTAAGTTTGTAAACTCCACGCTAGTGTTTGAAGAGAGCAGGGACACTGAGTAGGCCCTTGGAAATGGTAGGACTGCCACTTTCTAAAGCTCTGAGGATGAATGACTTTCAGACTTTGAAATCCAATGGAGTTTGTCCTACAGGTTTTCTCAACTGTTTGGGTCCAGTGACCTCTGTGTTCCTTCCAATTCCTTCCTATGGAATGGGAATATGTATCCTATGGTGGTCCCTCCTTTGTATACTGGCGTCATGGTCAGGTTCATGTGTCGGCTTGGCCAAGTGTTGGTGCCCATCTGTCTGGTTGGGCAAGTGCTGGTCTGTCTGTCACTATGAGGACATTTCATAGAATTAAGTCATGATCACGTCAGCTGCATCCACAGCTGATTGCATTTGTAATCAGCCAAGGGGAGTGTCTTCTGCAATGAGTGATGTTTAATCACGGGAAGCCTTTTAAGGAGGATTCAGAAAAGGCTGTCTCCCTTCTTGCTTCAACTGGTGAGCCTCTCCTGTGGAGTTCGTCCAGACCATTCATTGGAGTCATCAGCTTTACAGCCTGCCCTATGGATTTTGGACTGTACATTCCCATGGTTATGTGAGACACTTTTACAAATATTGTATCTATGGATATTTCCTGCTCATTCATTTCCCTAGAGAACCCTATCTAATACAGCTTGGTACCAAGAGTGGGGTCATTCTTAAGAAAGAGAATCTTGAAAATGGTTTTTTACAATTAGTTTTCTACTTTGATGGGACTCAAAGGCACTAAGGACTCTGATTACCATAATCAGAATGATACTGCAAATCCATGAGTGAGTTGTCAAAAGAGAGAGTCAAAATATCACCATTGGATTCTTCTAATGCTTTGCTTGTACGAAGCCAGATTCTGGGGATAATGTTTTTGACACTTTTATGGAATTTTGTGGACATAGGAGGTAAAGAGATGCTGGCCGGTTGTTATTAGATACACTGTATACATTAATGAGTGAAAGGGATGGGCTTAAGGGCTTCAAATGAGAAGCTTACGTACTGTCTGACAGATGTAAACATTTCTGAGTGTCCTAAAGGAAAATCTGATTTCCTGTAGCAGTAGACTTGAGATCTCCGAAAATCAGACTCAGAATCTTATTGTTAGAGTGGCAACTTTACAACATAAACTGAAATCTCAATCTTGCATGGTGTCTGCCATTAAGGTGAGGGCATTGACTGGAAAGGAGTGGGACCCTGACATATGGAATGTTAACATATGGATTGATAATGATGTCAGTGGAGAGGTTGAAACCTTAAGTCATGTTGAGTCTTCTCTAGATAACCCTGTAATAGTCTGCCCTAAGGACATAGCTGCACCACCTCCAGCCTTCTCTGAGGAGTTGACCACCCAACCTCCACCTGAAGGGATTAGCCCTAGAGTGATTAATCCTGTTTCACCAGATGACACTACAAATGAATGCCCTGAAGCAAATGGCTTGAAAGATACTTCTAATTCTTTTCATGACCCACCCCTACCAGCCCGTATTTCTTCCATATCTATAACTAGACTAAAGTCCCAACAGGCCCCAAAAGGTGAGGTACAAAGTATTACCCATGAGAAGGTATGTTATACTCCAAAAGAACTGTGTGAGTTTTCCAATTTATATAGACAGAAATCAGGGAAATATGTGTGGCAACGGATTTTAAGGGTGTGGGTTAATGGTGGAAGGAATATAAAGTTGGATCAAGCTGAATTTATTGATATGGGCCCACTAAGCAGAGATTCTGTAGTCAGTGTTATAGCTCAAGGGGTTAGAAAAGGCATTAAGAGTTTGTCTGGATGGTTGACTGAAATGTGGATCAAAAGGTAGCAGACATTACCTGAGGTTGAAATGCCAGAACTGCCTTACTATAATGTAGGTGAGGGGATCCAGAGGCTTAGTGAGATTGGAATGTTAGAGTGGATTTATCATGGAAAGCCTGCTCTTAAACCCCAGGAATGTCAGGAGGATGCACCTTTTACCAGAACTGTGGGAAGAAATTTGTGAGACTAAGGCCATCATCCTTGAAGAGCTCTGTCGTTGCACTTCTCTGTAGGTCAGATATTACTGAGGGAACAGTGGTCACTAAGCTGTAATCCTTAAACACAATCGGGATGACCAGATCCCGAGTTGGCAGAAGCCAGGTGGCAGCACTTAATCGCCAAAGACAAGGTGGACATAGCTATCATAATAAACAACAGACTCAAAGCAGGAGTCAAAATAATCTGACTCACAGAGACTTGCGGGTTGGCTAGTAGATCATGGAGTAGCTAGAAGTACAATAGATGGGCAGTCTACTAAATTCTTCTTTGAACTGTATAAACAAAAGAGCTCTAGGTGAAGTGAACAAAAGTCTAACTTGAATTACAAAAGTATAGAGTCATGGCTCCTTAATCAATTTTCAGAATTGAGACAGTTTACAGGCCCAGAACCCCTTGAATGAAGGGAGGCCACGTCCCTTTAGGGGATGACCCAGTTACACTGCCACAAATTTATACTGTTAATCTTCCTCCAAGCCTTCTCAAAGAAGACCAATGGCCTTTTACTTGGGTAACTGTGCATTGGGGAAAAGGAAATGATCAGGTATTTAGGAGATTATTAGACACTGGTTCAGAAGTAACATTAATCCCAGGGTACCCAAAATGTCACTCTGGTCCACCAGTCAGAGTGGGGGCTTATGGATGTCAAGTTAACTATGGAGATTTAGCTCAGGTCCATCTCACAGTGGGTCCAGTGGGCCCCCGGACCCATTCAGTAGTTATTTCCCTAGTTCCAGAATGCATAATTGGAATAGAAATACTGAGCAACTGTCAGAATCCCAATATTGGCTCTCTAATTCATGGAGTAAGGGCTATTATGGTAGGAAAGGCTAAGTGGAAGCCACCAGAACTGCCCCTACCTAGCAAAATAGTAAATCAGAAGTAATACCAGATTCCTGGAGGGATTGCAGAGATTAGTGCCACTCTTAAGAACTTGAAGTATGCAGGGGTGGTGATTACCACATCTCCATTCAACTCTCCTATTTCACCAGCGCAAAAAACAGCTGGGTCTTGGAGGATGGCAGTGGACTATTGTAAGCCCAACCAGGTGGTAATTCCAATTGCAGCTGCTGTTCCAGATGTGGTATCATTGCTTGAGCAAATCAATACATCCCCTAGTACCTGGTATGCAGTTATTGATCTGGCAAATGTTTTTTTTCTCAATAGCTATTAGTAGGGATCACTATAAACAGTTTGCTTTCAGCTGGCAAGGTCAGCAATATATGTTCACTGTCCTACCTCGGGGTATACCAGCTCTCCAGCCCTATGTCATAATCTTGTCCGCAGGGAACTTAGTTGTTTCTCCCTCCCGCAAGACATCACACTGGTCCGTTATATTGATGATATCATGTTGATTGGACCTAGTGAGCAAGAAGTAGCAACTACTCTAGACTTATTGGTAAGGCATTTGTTTGTCAGAGGATGAGAGATAAATCCCACAAAAATACAGGGGCCTTCCACCTCAGTGAAATTTCTAGGTATCCAGTGGTGTAGAGCCTATCAAGATATCCCTTCTAAGGTGAAGGATAAGTTGCTGCATCTGGTCCCTCCTATAACCAAAAAAGAGGCACAACATCTAGTTGGTCTGTTTGGATTTTGGTGACAACATATTCCTCATTTGGGTGTGCTACCCCAGCCCATTTATTGAGTGACCAGAAAAGCCATTAATTTTGAGTGGGGACCTTCACCAGAGGAGGTTCTGTGACAGGTCCAGGCTGCTGTACAAGCTGCTCTGCCACTTGAGCCATATAATCCAGTAGATCCAATGATGCTCAAAGTGTCAGTGGCAAATAGAGATGCTGTCTGCAGTCTTTGGCAGGCCCCTATAGGAGAATTGCAATGCAGACCCTTAGGATTTTGGAGCAAAGCCTTACCATCTGCTGCAGATAACTATTCTCCTTTTGAGAAACAGCTTTTGACCTGCTACTGAGCCTTAGTAGAGACTGAATGTTTAACCATGGGCCACCAAGTTACCATGAGACCTGAGTTGCCTATCATGAACTGGGCATTGTCTGACCCACCAACCTATAAAGGTGGGCATGCACAGCAGCACTCCATCATAAAATGGAAATGTGAGAGCAGGTACTGAAGGCACAAGTAAGTTACATGAGGATGTGACCTAAATGCCCGTGGTTTCCACTCCTGACACAATTTCTTCTCTTTCCCTGGCCAGAGTTATGGCCTCTTGGGGAGTACCTTACAGTGAATTGACTGAGGAAGAGAAAACTTGTACCTGGTTTGCCGATGGTTCTGCACGATACACAGGGAGAATCAGTGGACAGCTGTAGCATTACAAACCCTTTCTGGCATGCCCCTGAAGGACAGTCATGAAGGGAAATCCTCCCAGTGGGCAGAACTTCGAGCAGTGAACCTAATTGCTCATTTTGCTTGGAAGGAGAACTGGCCAGAGGTGCGTTTGTATACTGACTCATGGGCTGTTGCCAATGGTTTGGCTGGATGGTCAAGGACTTAGAAAGACCATAATTGGAAAATTGATGCCAAAGAGGTCTGGGGAAGAGGTACAAGGATAGACCTGGTCTGCAGATTTTAGTTCCAGAAGTGGGGTGCTTCCACCAGGAGAAACGACAATGATTCCATTGAAATGGAATCTAAGGATGCCATCTGGTCACTTTGGGCTACTCATGCCCCTGGATCAACAAACCAAGAAAGGGATTACTTTACTGGCTGGGGTGATTTATCCTGACTATCAAGGGGAAATAGGACTGCAACTACACAATGGAGGTAAAGAAGAGTTTTCCTGGAATATAGGAGATCCCCTGGGGTGTCTTTTAGTACTTTCATGCCCTGTGATTAAAATCAATGGAAAACTGCAACAACCCAATCCCAGCAGGCCTACCATTGGCTCTGAAACTTCAGGAATGAAGGTTTGGGTCACCCCACTAGAGACAGAACCATGGCCAGCTGAAGTGCTTGCTGAGGGTAAAGGGAACATGGAATGGGTAGTGGAAGAAGGTAGTGATAATTATGAACTATGAACACGTGATCAGTTACAGAAATAAGGACTGTAATGCTGTTTTGTTATAGTATTTAAGTTATAAGATATTGTTCTAGTTTGCTAGCTGCTGGAATACAATATACCAGAAATAAAATGGCTTTTAAAAAGGGGAATTTACTAAGTTGCTATTTTACAGTTCTAAGGCCAAGAAAATGTCCCAATTAAAACAAGTCTATAGAAATGTCCAATCAAAGGCATCCAGGGAAAGATACCTTGGTTCAAGAAAGCCAATGAAGTTCGAGGTTTCTCTCTCAAGTGGAAGGGCACATGGCAAACACAGTCAGAATTCCTCTCTCATCTGGAAAGGCACATGATGAACACGGTCAGGGTTTCTCTCTCATCTGGAAGGGCACGTGGTGAACACAGCATCATCTGCTAGCTTCCTCTCCTGGTTTCCTGTTTCATGAAGCTCCCAGGGAGGCATTTTCCTTCTTCATCTCCAGAGGTCGCTGGCTTGTGGACTCTGCTTCTCGTGGCTATGTCATTCTGCTCTGTTCTCTCCAAATCTCTCATGCTCCAAAATGTTTCCTCTTTTATAGGACGTCAGAAACTGATCAAGACCCACCCAAATGGTTGAAGACATGCCTCCCCTAATCCAGCTTAACAACCACTATTAATTGGGTTACATCTCCAGGGAGATGACCTAATTACATAATTGAATAGGGATCATTCTGCCTTTACAAAATGGGATTTTGATTAAAACATGACTTTTCAAGGGTACATACATCCTTTCAAACCAGCACAGATATCAAGTTTAAGAATGAATATTACCCAAGGACCTGCACCCTATTCTGGAGAAGTTTAATGCATTTTTGGTTGTACATGGGACAGTTGAGTATTGTTTAGTGAGAAAAAAGTGTCTTCTATTGTTTTCTATTTTGATATTAAGTATGGTTTCAGGTGATGTGTATAGTTGCCAAGTTGACAAGGGGTGGACTGTCATGGTCAGGTTCATGTGTCAACTTGGCCAGGTGTTGGTGCCTATTTATCCGGTTGGGCAAGTGCTGGCCTGTCTGTTACTATGAGTACATTTCATAGAATTAAATCATGATCATGTCGGCTGCATCCACAGCTGATTGCATTTGTAATCAGCCATGGGGTATGTCTTCTGCAATGAGTGATGTTTAATCTAATCACTGGAAGTCTTTTAAGGAGGATTCAAAAGAGACAGTCTTCCTTCCTGCTTTGGCTGGCAAGCCTCTCCTGTGGAGTTCATCCAGACCATTCATCAGAGTTGTCAGATCCACAGTCCACCGTATGGATTTTGGACTCTACATTCCCATGGTTAGATGAGACACTTTTATAAATTTTATATCTATGAATATTTCCTGTTAATTCTGTTTCTCTAGAGAGCCCTAGCTAATAGAGTTGGCAACAGAGAATTTGTTCTGAGTTTTACAAGTCCAGAGCCAGAGCACAACTTTGCCTTAGGATAGTTCATGCCTATAGCTGACTTAGATGAGATTTTGTACTGTTTATGACTTTCTATTGCATTTGTATTGTTACTGAAATAGTTTAAGGCTTTGTGAAATTGTGACAGAATGAGTGTATTTTACATTTGGAAAGAACATGTCTTTTGGGGATCCAAAGGGTGGAATATGCTAGTTTGAATCTTGGTTGTGTACCTCAGAAAAGCCAAATTATTTAATCCTCATTCAATATTGCTGGGAAGGATCTTTTTTATTATTTCCTTGGAGATGTGACCCACCCAATTGTGGGTGGTAACTTTTGATTGAATGGTTTCCATGGAAATATGTGTCCACCCATTCCCTCCTTTCAGAAGGAACCATTTTGGAAAAAGCTTTAGAGCCAACAGAGCCCACACAGCAGAGACCTTTGGAGATACAGAGGGAAAACATCCCTGGGGAAGCCTTATGAAATGAGGAGAGAAAGCTAGCAGACATTGCAATATGCCTTTCAGCTGGCAGAGGTGTTCTGAACCCATCAGCCTTTCTTGAATTAAGGTATCTTTCCCTAGATGCCTTAGTTTGGACATTTTAATGGCCTTAGAACTGTAAACTTGCAACTTAATAAGTTACCCTATTTAAAAGCCATTCTATTTCTGGTATATTTCATTCTGGAAGCTTTTACAAACCAAAATAAGAGGTAATACTCAGGGAGCCAAGATGGTGGCTAGGTGAGGAGTAAGATTTAGTTCGTCTTGCAGAGCATCTAGTAAATAGCCAGGAACAGTACAGAACAACTTCAGTGACCAGACACACAGTGTACCCCAGTCCAGACAAGTTGGACCAGCGGTGAGCCCACCCAGAACTATGAGTTCCCCAAGCCATGGTGACTGGTACCCCTCCCCCACAGACTGCTTCCCAGAGGGGATAGGAAAGAGAGTTTACTAGCAGCAGAGGCTGAGTGCAACCAAGCTCCAATTGTGGAATTAATTAACAAATTTTGACTACTAAAAATAGGCCCCCAGCTAGGCTGGACCTCGAGTAAAAGCTGAGGTTGCTGGGTTTCGCCCCAGTGCAGAGGGGGCAGGGTGGATGAAAAAAAAAAAAAGGTGCTTTGGATCAGGCAGTACAAAATACTTGAAAGGGTCTGGGCCCTGAAGGAAAGGAAGGGGCTCTTAGGACCTGGAGATACACAGAACAATGTACCAACTTAAGCTCTTGATTGGCAAACCTGAGGTACAGGGGTCCTGCTCTAAAAAGGATTTTTTCTTTCCTTTTTTGTGGCTGTGTTTTTATGGTTTGATTGCTCTTTGGATACAACTGCAGGGCTTCTCAGGCTCCAACTGCCACAGGCATGGGCACAATTAAGCTTGTTTGAGAGTCTGTCTGGGGGCTGTGCCTTCCCCAGGAGAGGGGTGAGGACCAGCTCATATGGAATCCCTCCCTCAAGGAATTCAGATGCTGAGGTCTGGAAACTGGAGTTATTAAAGCCAGCCTACAACCTCTCCTCTGTCTCCACCACACCCCCAGCAGGGAGAGCCTGCTAAAGTTAAAGGTACCACATCACCTTATGCTGGTGGGACCGGCAGGCAAACAAGTGCCACATACCAAGCAGAATAGGGAAAACGCAGAGTCCAGAGGTTTCATAGGAAAGCTTTTCAATCTGCTGGGTCTCACCCTCATGGAAAACTGATGGAGGTGACACTTTCCTCCTGAGAGGAGGCCAGTTTGGTCTGGGAAAATCTGACTGGGGTCTATAATACTAAGTAGACTCTCCTAAAGGGAAAAAAGGCATCATACATGCAGGGCAAGAAACAAGAAAACAAAAACTGAAAAATCTTGATCTGTTAAACAAAACGTAAGCTAGATATTTAGAAAAAGCTGAACTGAATGTCAGAGAACAAATAGACAACAAAGTCATCCAGCAAGAAAATCCTAGGTAAAAAAAAGGGAAAACAATCTCCAGGTTAACTAATTAAGGAAATTAAATGCCTAGACACCAGCAAAAAGTACAAATCATACTAGGAAAATTGAAGATATGACCCAGTCAAAGGAACAAACCAACAATTCAAATGAGATACAGGGGTTGAAAAAATTAATTCAGAATGTTTGAACAGACATGGAAAACCTCATCAAAAATGAAATCAATTAATTGAGGGAGGATATAAAGAAGGCAAAGATGAACTAAAAGAAGAGATCAAAAGTCTGAAAAAGCAAATCACAGAATTATGGAAATGAAAGGCACAGTAGAAGAGATGAAAAATACAATGTTAGATTTCAAGAGGCAGAAGATAAGAAAATACAGGGAAAATAATGGAGAAATATGAGCAATGATTCAGGGAATTGAATGACAACATGAAGAGCACAAATATATGTGTTGTGGGTGTCCCAGAAGGAAAAGAGAAGGGAAAAGGAGGAGAAAAACTAATGAATGAAATTATCCCTGAAAATTTACCAACTCTTATGAAAGACTTAAAATTACAGATCCAAGAAGTGCAGCATACCTCAAACAGAATAGATCCAAATAGATGTACTTCAAGACACTTACTAATCAGAATGTCAGACGTCAAAGAGGAAGAGAGAATTTTGAAAGCAGCAAGAGAAAAGCAATCCGTCACATGCAAGGGAAACCCAATAAGACTATGCATAGATTTCTCAGCAGAAACCATGGAGGTGAGAAGAGAGTGGTATGATATATTTAAGACACTAAAAGAGAAAAACTGCCAACCAAGAAATCTATATCCAGCAAAATTGTCCTTCAAAAATGGGGGGGAATTTAAAACATTTTCAGGCAAAAATTCACTAGGAGAATTTGTAACGAAGATATTGGCTCTGCAAGAAATACTAAAGGGAGCACTAGAGACAGATAGGAAAGACAGCAGAGAAAGGTGTGAGGAAGATGTAGAAATGAAAATTATCAGTAAAGGTAAAAAGAAGGAAAATTAGATATGACATATAAAATCCAAAAGGCAAAATGGTAGAAGAAAGTACGGCCCTTACAGTAATAACACTAAATGTTAATGAGTTAAACTCCCCAGTCAAAAGACATAGACTGGTAGAATGGATTAAAAAACAGGACCCAACTATATGCTGTCTAAAGGAGACCCAAGGTTTTAGACCCAAGGATAAACATAAGTTGAAAGTGAAAGGTTAGGAAAAGATATTTCATGCAAACAACAATCAGAAAAAAAGCAGGAGTAGCTATACTAACATCCAACAAATTAGACTTCAAATGTAAAACAATTAAAAGAGACAAAGAAAGACACTATGTATTAATAAAAGGAACAATTCAACAAGAAGACATAACAATCATAAATATTTATGCACCAAGCCAGAGTGCTCCAAAATACAAGAGGCAAACACTTAAAACACTCAAAAGAGAAACAGACACATCTACCATAATAGTTAGAGACTTCAATTCCCCTCTGTCGTCAGTGGACAGAACATCTAGACAGAAGATCAATAAAGAAACAGAGAATTTGAATAATAGAACAAATGAATGAGACTTAACAGACATTTATAGAACATTACATCCCACAACAGCAGGATACAACTTTTTCTTAAGTGCTGATGGATCATTCTCAAGGATAGATCACATGCTGGGTCACAAAGCATGTCTCAATAAATTTAAAAAGATTGAAATCATACAAAACACTTTTCCAGATCATAAAGGAATGAAGTTGGAAATCAATAATAGGCAGAGGGCCAGGAAATTCAGAAATGTATGGAGGCCCAACAACACAGTCTTAAACAACTGGAGAGTCAAGGAAGAAATTACAAGAGAAATCAGCAAATATCTCGAGGCAAATGAAAATGAAAACACAACATATCAAAATTTATGGGATGCAGCAAAGGCAGTGCTAAGAGGGAAATTTATTGCCCTAAATGCATATATCAAAAAAGAAGAAACAGCAAAAATGGAGGAATTAACTGTCCACTTGGGAAAACTAGAGAAAGAACGGCAAACTAACCCCAAAGTAAGCAAAAGGAAAGAAATAACGAAGATTAGAGTAGAAACAAATGAAATAGAGAACATGAAAAGAACTGAGAAAATCAACAAAAACAGAAGTTGAATCTATGAGAAAATCAATAAGATTGCTGGACCATTAGCGAGGTTGACAAAAAAGAAGAAGAGAGAGGATGCAAATAAATAAAATCAGAAATGGAAGAGGAGACTTGATCGTTGACCCTGCAGAAATAAAGGAGTTAATGAGAGGATACTATGAACAACTTTATGGTAATGAACTAGACAATGTAGATGAAATGGACAACTTCCTAGAAAGGCATGAACAACTAGCATTGACTCAAGAAGAAATAGATGACCTCAACAAACCAATCACAAGTAAAGAAATTGAATTAGTCATTAAGAAGCTCCCCAAAAAGAGAAGTCCAGGACCAGATGACTTCACATGTGAATTCTACCAAATATTCAAGAAAGAATTAGTACCAACCCTGCTCAAACTCTTCAAAAAAAATCGAAGAGGAAGGAAGGCTACCTAACTCATTGACTCATTGCACGACACTAACATCACCTTCATACCAAAGCCAGACAAAGGTATTACAATAAAAGAAAACTACAGACCAATCTCTGTAATGAATGTAGATGCAAAAAATCCTCAACAAAATTCTTGCAAATAGAATCCAGCAGCACATTAAAAGATTTATTCACCGTGACCAAGTAGGATTCATCCCAGGTATGCAAGGATGGTTCAACATAAGAAAATCATTAATGTAATACACCATATCAACAAATCAAAGCAGAAAAACCACAAGATCATCTCGATTGATGCAGAGAAGGCATTTGACAAAATTCAACATACTTTCCTGCTGAAAACACTTCAAAGGATAGGAATAGAAGGGGACTTCCTTAAAATGATAAAGGGAATATATGAAAAACTCACAGCTAACACCGTCCTCAATGGGGAAAAACTGAAAACTTTCCCCCTAAGACCAGGAACAAGACAAGGATGTCCATTGCCACCATTGTTATTCAACATTGTGTTGGGAGTTCTAGCCAGAGCAATTAGACAAGAAAAAGAAATGCAAGGCATCAAAATTGGAAAGGCAGAAGCAAAACTCTCACTGTTTGCAGATGATATGATACTACATTTTGAAAACCCCAAAAAATCACAGCAAAAGTACTTGAGCTAATAAATGAGTACAGCAAAGTGGCTGGTTACGAGATCAACGTTCAAAAATCTGTAGTGTTTCTATACACTCGTAATGAAAAATCTGAGGGGGAAATCAAGAAAAAAATTCCATTTACAGTGGCAACCAAAAGAATAAAATATTTGGGAATAAATTTAAGTAAGGATACAAAAGACCTATACAAAGAAAACTACAAGAAATTGATAAAAGAAATCACAGAAAACCTAAATAAATGGAAGGGCATACCAAGTTCATGGATTGTAAAACTAAATATAGTTAAGATGTCAATTCTGCCTAAATTGATTTATAGATTCAATGCAGCACCAAGTAAAATCCCAAAAACTTACTTTTCAAAAATAGAAAAACCAATAACTAAATTCATCTGGAAGAGAAAGGTGCCCAAATAGCTAAAAAAAATATCCTGAGAAAGAAAAATGAAGTCAGAGGTCTGATACTACCTGACTTTAAGGTGTAGTATGAAGCTATACTCGTCAAAACAGCATGGTACTGACATAAAGAGAGATATACTGACCAATGGAACCGAATAGAGTGTTCAGATATAGACCCTCTCATCTATGGACAACTGATCTTTGAGAAGATCACCTGGGACAGAACAGTCTGTTCAATAAATTGTGTCTAGAGAACTGAATATCCACATGCAAAAGAATGAAAGAGGATCCATAGCTCACATCCTGTACAAAAAATTAACTCAAAATGGACCAAAGACCCAAACATTAGATCTAAGACCATAAAACTTTTAGAAGAAAAGGTAGGGAAATATCTAGTAAATCTTATAATAAAAGGTGGTTTCCTAGATCTTACACCCAAAGCATGAGCAATGAAGAAATAAATAAATAAATAAATAAATAAATAAATAAGGACTCCTCAAAATTAAACACTTTTATGCATCAAAGAACTTTGTCAAGAAAGTAGAAAGACAGCCTACACAATGGGAGACAATATTTGGAAATGA
>PVIY010037307.1:0-24791 GCA_004026745.1 Myrmecophaga tridactyla
GGGGTGGGGGCAGCATGGAGGGGGCTGCGTCTGAACCTGGAGGGTGGCAGGAGTTCCACTAGCCCCTCTCTCCACAATGAATGTGGAGGGGATTGCATTTCTCTGTTGAAAGCCGCAAATTTAAGAATAATCCGACATAAAATTTCAAAGCAGGTCACACCTTTTCTAGAGTCAGTGGGGCTGCCAATGAGTAACAGCTAAAGGACATCACAATCCTCTTACCCCAGGAAAACTTTATTTAGCCTCTGAAAACTAGAACTTTTTTCCATTTAGAATCAAAATTATGCATTTAGGTTTTATATCTATGTCTGCCAACATACATATTTCACCTTCCATTTTTACTTTCAATTCTTATATACATAGTTCCTGTATGAAATGAAAAGTTTATATTTTTGCACAATAGCACTTAAATGCAGTTTACCTTTCCCACCCATCTATCTATGTACTTAATGTGCAACCAAAACTCATGATAAAGTGCTGGAGAGTGAAAAGTGGTACTTTGGACTCTATACCACCTCTTGTATTTACCCACATTCCCACTTACAAAATCCAACAAGGTGCAAGTAGTTGACAGAAGGGAAGAGATGGGGTGCGCTCTTAGAAGAAGGACTAAAGAGAAAATGAAGTGGCTTAAGGCAATTTTCACTCTGATGCCACAAAAACTCAAATATTGAAATGCCTTATGAAATATTTAGCTTCTTTTCTAAAGGTTGAAGGGGATGGCTTTAGAGTATAAAAATATTCCTGATAAAATTGTTCCAGAATAAAAGTAAAAAGATTGTCAGAGAGAAAGAGGAGAACAAAAAAGATATGAAATGGTGTTACCTAAAACTGACTAGATAGGAAGCTCTGCTCTGAACTCGGGATCAAGTAGAAAGGCTAAAATGAGGGGAATCCCTGATTTCTCCAAATAGTATTGACAGTGGTTTCAACTAGGAAAAGAAGAGCTCAGAAGGATCTGTGACTCTCCTAACTGGAAAAGGTTTCCTCCAACAGATCTAGAGTATTTGAGTTCAGTTGTTTCCTATTGGTTTATAAAAAGAAATAATTAATTATTCAAAGGGCAAAACAAGATTGGGATGCACATGATCAAAGTCTAATAAACACAGGCATGAATAAAAGAACTGAGAATAAACTGGAACTAATAATAGGTTAATATTTATTGAGCACTTATTAAATACAGGGTACTTATTTACCCTTACTACAGCCCCATAACATAAGATTCCTGAACTCCATTTTATTGGGAAAGAAACTGAAGCACAAACTCAAATTCTTATAGCTGCCAAGGACTGAAGCTGAGAATGCTGCCAGAAGTCTGCCCCAAGTTTTGTTTCCTTTCTTGAGGTGAGACTTTGCTTCAAGCACACCTCATCCTCCAGAGGCATTGGAGGAGCATATCAGATCATCTTCACCTGCCTCTAAGGCCCAAATGAGACCATCTGAGATGCTCAGACCCTGGAATTTAGAATTATGGTAATTTAATGGCTTTATAAATAACCTGTCACAAATCGCCTTTCCCTTTAAAATCTCCTAATAACAATATTTAGCATCTGGGTGCTGACTATGTCCCAGCAACTGTTCCAAAAACATATATAGTCATTTAGTCTTTTTACATCTTCTCCATTGTGCAGCTGAAGAAACTGAGGTTCAGAGGAATTGTGTCATTTATTTAAGGTCATAAACTATTAAGTAGCTATTAGGTAGTTTGGAACTGCTAGCTCATACTGCCTTTCTAACCAGACTTATTCCTGTGAGGTGCACAGGGAGAAAAACAAAGGACCAGAGCATCCACAATAGTCCATTCTTATTTTCTGCACTGCTGTGAGAACCCCAGCCCTTGACACAAGTTTCTGACCAATACCATCAGTCACTTCTGTTTTAGATAATTCTCCCTAAACTCTGCTCTCCCTTTTCTTTTTTTTTCTTTTCTTTCTATCTTGGTATCTTTCATTCTGTTTTACTGTCTGTCTGCCTTCTGCCCTCCCTCCTTCCCTTCCTTTTCTCCCTCCTACTCTCTCTGTCCCTGTCTCTCTCTCTCAATACTTATCTTTTGCCTTTTACTTTTTTTTCCTCTTCTCCTACACCTCCCCTCCTGTCTCTTTCCTTCCTCTTATCTTCCTTACTTTCCTCTCCTCTCTTATCCTCTCTCCCTGCTCATTCCTTCTCTCTTTTTTCTACAGCTCAAAGTCTGCCCCCACATGTTAGGGCTAATCAACCAATTTTACTTTATTTATTTATTTATTTTATTATCATTTTTTGGGAGGGTGCATGGTCCAGGAATCGAACCTGGGTCTTCCACATGGAAGACAGGCATTCTAACCACTGAACCACACGTCAATCAATTTTAATAAACAACATTTCCTGACATGTCCATAAAGTCTTGATGAAAATTACTGGCTCCTTGATACTAAAGTGCAAAGCTAAAAATGTTGTTATAATCCTGTGTTTAGATTAGCTCTAAATATTTTCCTGGTTAGTAAGACCTCCTTGCAAATCAAATATCTGGAATAAGAATGCATGTGGCTAGATGGCACTGTGTGTAAAATGTTAAGATTATTCAAAAAATTGCATGTGATTGTCAACTTATTTATATCTGAATGTTAATAAGTAATCTTCACACATAGTTTTTTAGTAATGACAAAGCTATTATTTTTAGAAGAAGAAATTGGGATTCCAAGTGGAGAGTTTATCATACTAACTGAACAAGAAAATGCTCTAATCAACTTTCTACTGGAGAACTGCAGGGCAGCAAGTCAGCAGACAGTAAACAATTCAGGCACCATGCCATCAATAGATCCAGGAAGAAAGAAAAGAGAATTATCTACAAGCATCTGCTGGGAAAGGAGAAAAGAAAAAAGAAGGGTTCCCGTGGAGATTATAATGAATCACATACCTATTCTTCAGAAGGCTGTGTGAATACATCTAGCTCAATGTCCCCCATTTTACAGGTGAGGAAACTGAGGCTCAGCAAGGTAAAGTACTTGACTAATAACAACTAGATGGTAACTGAGTCAGAAGATGAACTCAGGTGTTGTGTCTGTCCTCAAGTACAGAACTCTGCTTATTTTAAAATTTGAATAGACATACTTGGGGCAAGATTTCTGGAGTTCAGAAAAGGGACAGCCCAGGTTTTCGAGAATAATATGGTTTAACTAATTGTGTATACAATCTGGGTTGGATAGCATTAGGTCAGCTGAAGTAAAGATTAAATTCCCTTTTTTTATTCAAACTCCATATATGTGCAAACAAAATGCATTTGCATGTATTAAGTGCTTTATTCAACAAATACTTATTGAGGGCTTACAATTTTCCTTACATTATGTTAGAACCTGGTACTTGCAGACAAAAGACCCATAGTATCTTACAGAGTTTAGAGCACAGTACCTATAAAAATGATCAGTGTGATCAGCATTTCTCAAACTTTCATTAAGTCTCAAGAATCCTTCAGACACTTAAAAATTATTGCGGGCCCAATGGGCTTTGGTTTATGTGGGTTATACCTATCAATATACCTTTAAAAATTAAAAAAAATATTTGTTAATTTATTTTAAAATAATAATCTATTACATGCTGACACAATTAATACATGCCATGAAAAATAACTGTTTTTTTTTAAAGTAGTAAATAGAATGGCATTCTTTTACATGAACACAAATCTTGCTAATTTCTGGTTTACTGGAAAACACATGGGTTTTCATTTATACTTTTACATTTAATCTGTTACAATTTCATGTCACATAGCTTCTGAAAAACTTCTCTATGCTTTTAGTATTAACATGAAAATAGTTTTGACTTTGTGGACCCCCTGAAAGGACCTTGGGAACTGCCAGGAGTAGCTGGAGTATACTCTGAGAACCTCTATTACAGATCATTCTAACTACTCTGAGAGCCCACTGGAAAGGCATTTAACTCAATCTAGAGGTATCAAGAAGGGCTTCCTGGAGGAAATCACAACTAAGCTGAGACCTAAAAAATAAGAGGTACAAGTGATTCAGAAAAAGAATAGAGGGGGCTGGAGGGAGCAAAGAAGAACCTTCCTGACAGGTAAAGTCCCAGAGAACACGGCTCATTCTGAGAACTCTTAAGTAGCTAAATATGAAGCTCTGGAGGCAAGTAGGTAAAGCTGAGAAATGAGGTTGGAGTCTGGCCAGGAGCCAAGCCCCTTACATATGCTCTGGAGTTTGCACTTTATCCTGAGGACAATAGGATGGTCTTTGGAGTTTTGAAGCAGTGGAGTAAGAATCGGTTCGGCTTTTTAAAAGACTCATTCTGGCAGCAGTGTGGAGAATGGCTTGTCGGGGTATAAACAGGCTGTGAACAGAAAAGCCAGTTAAAAGGCTGCTAGAGTACTTCATGAAAAAGTTGATGTGGGCCTCGACTAATGCAGCATCAGAGAACTTGGAGAAAAAAGGCCAGACTAGAAAGAAAGCTAGAGGTTGGATGAGACAGATAAGAAAGATATTAGAATATAAGAGAACTGTCACCATTCTAGGTTGTTTGGAGGAACTGTTTCACGAAATGAGTAAGAAATTCAGAAGGAAGAAATGGTTTGCAGAAAGGAGATGAACAGGTGATAGATATCATGACTTTATTTTCCAAACTCATTATGGTTGAGTTGTCTAATAAAGCAGCTGGTTGTCTAAGCCTGGAACTCTGATGGTTAGAGAAAGCAGTACACAAGTATACAGGAGAGCGTGGGCATGAGATAACCTAGGAGCAGTGGGTAAAAGGATGTCTACTTGCATGTTCTACATCATGAGGCCCAAGAGTGCAATGAACACATTTCTTCACCCCGGCCCCTCATTCTGTTGTCTGACCCAGAGATTCTTGACACTGACTGTGTCTCAAAATCCACTGAGAAACTCTTTAAACATAAAATTCAGAAGCAGTGGGCATTCACAAGCGATCTTACCAAGCTGCCAGACTTTCAATAAAATAACAGTTAGGGTGAGGGAGGCTAGATAAAGATAGAGACTGAAAAGGAGAAATGGTGGGAAGACTTTGACAGGAGAAGGCAAACCTGTTTCATAGTCTCTCGGGGCTACAAAAATAAAGGTGCACTAGGAACATTTTAGTATTTATATTGAAAAAAAAAAAAGTACTTGCAGCCCCTTTGGGACAAGCTTGCAAGATGTGGTATAACCAGGAAACAAGATATTCTGATGGGAATATCTCTGGACTTTGAGAGACAACTTCCAGTTGTAAAATGAGGGCTTTGAGCTGAACAGTTTCTGATGCCCTTCTGTTAACAACCAAGAGCTCAGATATGGAACCTCTGCCAAAGCCAGAGATGTTTAGATGATTCATCCTTTCTTTCCTGTTGAGAACGAAATTGCTCTTTGGGGTCTCACAAATTCCTTTCCAATGCCTTCAAGATGCAGCTCAAGTGCTCCTCTCCTGGCAAGTCATCCCAACCCACTGCTACATTTCCAATGCACCTTCTTATCTCTCCTGCTTTTGCAGTCTGAGCTTTGAGGGAAAAATTCGAAACCCATTGGAGGCCTTTCCTTTTCTTCCCATAATACATTGTAATGACCCTATCTCTCACTAAAGAGGGCTGTGGGAATCATTATTCATAAGGGCTGGCTGTTATGTGGCAATATTATAAACTAAAAAGCTGTTTGTATTTGTCTGAATGCACATTAATAGCATAAATTCCCCAACATAAACTTCCTAAGATGTCAGAGAAGAGTATTAACTAAAATTATGGTGTATTGGGACAATTAGAAGAGAACATAAGAATCAGCTTTCAAGGCAGGAAGCCCAGAGTTTCACAGAGGAGAGGGCTACAGGAATCTGGGACAACCATCGAAGGTCACAATAAGGGGGAGAGAGGCCTTGGCCATGGAAGGTGAGAGTTGTGTAGGAAGCGGAAACCTCATATTGGCCAAAGGTAGGAGGAGAAAAGAGGACAGTGACATCTGATCTCCAAAGGCCAAAGTCATCTATAGACAATCAGCTGTTCAGGACTGATCTCCCCTCCCATAATAATAATAATAATGATAATAATTTTTTAGAATAATAATAACAACAACCTCAACAACAACTACGAACACAAGAGCTAATATAGATGCCAGATACTGTTCTGAGCTCTTTACACATTTTAATACATTTAAATACATTTAATCTTCCCCAACAAGTGGTAGATACACTTATTAGCCCTATTTTGCAGAGGAGGAAACTGAGGTACAGATAACTGGGGCTCATGATAACATAGGCGGTAAGTAGTAGAGCTGGGAGGGGGGACGTAGGCAATATAGCTCCAGAACCTACATTCTTAGTACCATGCTTCAAACCATCCAGCGCCAAAGAAGCCTTCTCACCCATTAATACACATCACTCCAGAATTCTCTTCCTATCAACTGCACATTTTCCTTTACCATAGAGTTCCAACTACGTTCCTTGACATACGTCCTTTTGCTACACTGAATAAAACCGTTCTTGCAGTTTTTCCTGCCATATTTCCCCTGTATTAAAGAGTGCCTAGCCAGCAGGCTGGAGACAGCATGAGTTTTCATGGGGGGCCCCGCATTCCATTAGGAAGACTCTGGTCAATTAATCACTTAAATACAATGGCATGCACCAAACAATTCAAAACTTGAGATATAGTGAGGATAGGATAAAGAAAAAGGCTTTAAAGACACTTTATTTTGGGAGAGTGCAAATAGTCTTTCTGTACGCCATAGAAAGTAAAGAAATCAAAAGCAAAAAAAAATGATTTAATTTGTCAACTTTATTGCTATAAAGTAATAGACTCGGTAGGAAGAAAGGGGGAATGAATTATATTAATAATCATGACCATATACCTCTATCTCTCTCAGTCTCCCTTTTCCACACACACACACACTTGTGTGCATATGTACACACCTCTCTGAAGTAAGTGGTACTGAATACTCTCCAGACAAATCTGGAAATATCAGAGTACAACTTATAAGTGACATTTCTCCAGTTTGAGTTTCCTAAAGCACTAAAAGAGAAAAAAACAATTACTTCCTCTAGTTCTAGATAAACAATGAAGGCAAATGGTAAAGCCTGAAAAATAGTGCCCACACCACATCAACCTGAAGGAAGGAAAGCCTGGGAGCCTGAGCTTGCAGCCAGCACCTTTCCTGGGTAAAGATTCTCTTTCACCATGCAAATTTCAGGCCCATCATCTTTAGATATTGAGATCCACAGCTTCAACATGATCTGATGTAATGAGTGGCCTCCACGCTGAGACCACAATGCCAGGTGGATTTTCCCCCAGACGGTCTGAGCAGAGCCCAGGCAAAGGTACTGACGGCTGCTTTCAAGACCCTGCCATGGCAAGTCTGCCAGGGTGGATGCTTCCAATCTGCTTTATTTAGCTGACCTTATTTGCCATAAATTTAAATTTAGGTTACTCTATATTTGACTCTGAGTTACTCACTTTTTTACTGTCACCATTTAAACAGCCTCATGGCATCTTACAAATTCTAGCCAGAGTCACATTCCTCCAGCAAGTCTGGTTCTTGTCATATTCCAGTGCTAGGAATGCAGCAGGAATTTTTTCATAACTCCAGGTTCATTAAAATCACAGGCTCATAGTCGCTCACCATTTGGAGTTTCTAAAGGGAACTCACCCAGAATCCCACGGAACAGAAAGCCAGCCATGTGGAAGTGATATATTTCAGGAAATATTTTACAGAGAAATCACTGCTTCTCTTAGTTATGCCTGAGTTGGTTTTTCATAAAATTTCAGAACTAAGTATCTTAGAGGTCATACAAATCAATTCCTTTATTCACATTTGTTTATCAACGCTGACGCTTGGGGAGTGAAGCGTCCGAGGTGACAGCGTTAAAGAGGGACACATTTATTATTCCTATTCTTGTTCTTTCTCCTATAGATGATGCAGCTTCCCTGGATTCACAGGAAGACTCACGATAATAGTAAGACCAATATTTATATAACCCTTCAGAGTTCACAAAGAGCCTCTGCATAAACTGTTTCATTTCATACAATAGTCTGTGCAATGGCATGATAAATATAATTTTCAGTTTTAAAGACTAGGAGGTTTATATAGTAAACCTTAAATGAATTTGTCAAGGTTTCATAATTTAAAAGGAGGGGGCTGTGAATTCATCCCAAAGTTCCTTCCTTTAAGTCCTGTATCCTTGAGGAAATTACTAATTTCTCTCTGTCTCTATTTCCTCATTGGTAAAATGGGGATATAATATAACAGGGTCTACATCAGTTAGTTTTTTGAGAATTAAAATGATGCTGTATTAAATTAATGAACCCCTCAACACCTTGCCTGACACGTTGTGAGTGGGCTATAAAAATCCATTTTTCGATTGTCTTATCATTTTTTCTAAAACATCCTACCAGCAATGAAAAGTAATTACTTCAGGCTTAGGGTTAAAGAAAAATTCACTAATGCCCTAAGAATAATTTTATTTGAATTAAAAATTGCAACACTAATTTTATTCCTCTTTTTACTTTCATCATCATAGAAATATTTGCTATCAAGTGAAGTGGATTCTGTCATCATATTGATACAACAAGATGTTATTTAATAGTACATTTTCCATACCGGAAAATAACAAAGAACTATTTTCATCTCGATTTTTTAAAACTACAAATAATAGGGAGCAGATCACCTTTCCCTATTTATTTCAGAGGCCATAAATCAGATGCAGTAACCGGATGCAGCCTCACGGTGGTGCTAAATCATCACTGATGAGGCCAAGCACGGCCAAGGCTCTGCAGAAACCAAATTGACGCAGAATTGAACCAAGTGTGTTCACTAGGAAGGAATCAGCTTTGGATCCCTGGGGTTGTCCTGCACCAACCTTGAGCAATGGGCTTGACATGCTTTCTCAACAAATCCAGCAGCAATCTTAATCTACATGCTGTTTCCTGGCATGGCACCAAATAAGATAAACACAAAAGATTATCATTATCCTTAAAAAGGATTTCATAGCCTTATCTTTAAAAATGCTGTGTTGATTTAGAATTCTCAACTTGGATTTGGGCCTCAGTGTTTACATGTAAGTCAACATTTACCTTTTCCCTATCCTGTGTATCTTAATTTCTTCCTGTGTCCCTTGGAGCCATCTGTTAAATTCCTTACATCTCTCTACCCCCAAAGAGCTTGAAATCTAAGCTTTTAACCCTTTCCCACTTCCATTCTCTTATTTTAAAACAGCCACAAAATCTTATCTATTCATTCGTCATAAAATCTGTTCCCCCCATTTCTTTCCTTAGTCTGCTTCCAAAACCACAAGTCAGATACTTTTATCACATGTCCAGGCTATGGCAATAAGCTTGAAAATTAGTTTTAGAGCACCAGCTCCTAACCTTGGCTGCATGTTCGAATCATTTGAGGATTTTTTTTTTTTTAAATACCCACCCCAGAGATTCTGATTTAATTGGTCTTGGGAGGTCTGGGGAGGAGCCTGAGATTGGAATGTTTAAAAAGCTCCTCAGATGATTATAATGAGCAGCCACAATTAGAAACACTGCAGTAGAGAGGCAGCCAGCACTCAATAGCCAGATTAACCTGCTTAATCTACCACCTCTCTGGACAAAAATTTGCAAATGGCTTCCATCCTCACAAAGATTACAAAGTAGTCACTTGGAGGTCAAATCTATCCCATAGATGTATATTATTTGGTCTGTTTTAATGTTCAGATTCAACATTAAAAAATTGGAATATGCCAAATAAAACCAAGATTTCTTACTTCTTTTTAAAAAATTGCAAGATCTGGCTACATAGGATCCACATTCTTGTGCAACAATCATCTGGCTGAGCAGTGACTGCCCCTTAGCCTCTGCACCTGCACCAACCCCCATCCCACCCCCACTTGCCTCAGTTTCCACCACTCCTCATTTTACACCTGGCTGCATAACTGTTTCTCTGTTATCTGCCTAGATTTTGAGTCATTTTAGTTTGTAACTCCTGGCCTAAAGGATGCAGTTCAAACTCAACAATATTTCTCACTCATTCACTCATTCATTCATGCATTCACTAGACAAGTATTTATTTTGTGTCTGTGCTATACAACACTTGGAATTCAAAGTCCCTCATATTTTGGCCCTATTATATTTTTCAACTTTATATCTCCTTCCCTTTGACAAACTCTATTCTAACTAAAGGTAAGTTTAAGAATCACCTTCCCACTTCCAATTTTAGCAGGCTTCAGGCTCATTTCCCAGACTCCTTTGCAGCAAGATGATGTCATGTGACAAAATCTGGGTCATTGAATGTGAACAGAAGCGATGTGTGCTACTTCCAAGTCATATCTCTAAGAAGAAAGATGGCTGCTCTCCACTTGTTTTTCCAGTAAGCTAGAACACAGCCATGGTATTGGTAAGCCATCAGTAAGAAATAAGAGTTTTTTGTTATAGCACCTAACCTCTACCCCCAAAACATGCCAAAGCATCTCTCTTTACTACTTTCCAAATATACTGTGAATATTCCTGCCCTCAACCTTGGCTTGTGCCAAGGCTTCTGTCACTAATATTCTGCCTCCTCATCTTTGCTATATAAATTCTACTTGTCATTTAAGGCTCAGCTCAAATATTTCCTCTTTTATGATTTGGTCTCACTATGTTTTTTATCATCTTTCTTCCTCTGCTCTCTCATTGTATGACTTTCCATTTGCACTTAGCAAATACTGTCTTTGCAATAGCACAAAACCTTGAATTACATTGTCATAGCTCTCTTTGGTTCTAAGTCCAGAATCCAAACCAAAATTTTAGACTGTGCATAGTATTAAATAATTCAGAATTCCTTTAGCATTCCAATACCTACCTCTTGTATAATTGTCTGCAATGTCAACTCATGTTCAATTTGTGAAGTTAGGACCCTTAAATCTTTTCTAATTTTAATTTTAAAGCTGAGCCTGCCCATTTCTTTAAGAATCTGCTTTCTCTCTTAATATTTAAACTAAATTATTGTTCCATATCTTCTTTCGTCTAGAGAATTCTTTGACTTTCTGGATACATATTTCTAAGGCTAAGAAATGCACTGAAAAGATCAAGGTTCAAGCTTGAATGGTGATGGAGAGCCAACTCATGGTGCTCAAGCACATAGCATCTAGTCTCTGGGACAACAGTAAAAGTAGAGGAACATCTTGGAGAGGGAAAAGAAAAGGGAAAATAGGTGTCAGCTAGGGAAAATTATAGTCTGGAAAAAAAGTTAAGAAAGGGGGATAGAAGAGGAGATGCAAAGAACAGAGAAAACAGAGACAAGATGGGGACTAGAAACTGTGATGGGAGGAAAAAGTCAGTGGGAAGGAAAAATCAATTGCCAAGTGAAGAACAATGGACTCAAACAGCTTCAAAAGGCTTCCTATCCGAAAGGCCCTCATAGGAGATGGTGGTCCACACTAAGGGGAGACGACCCCTCCACCTACAAGAAAACTGGTCTGTGTGCAGGTATAAAAGAAGGCAAGTGAGGAATTTTTATGGGAGAAACTTGACTATAAGTTACTCTGGGGCTGCGAAAAAAGAAAAATGCAGCAGTGCTTCAAACGAGACTCATTTGAATCTCAAATCAAGTAAATAATGGCTAGTCAGGACTTTTAGAAAAGAGTGCCTCCCAGTGTTTTGTTTAAAGGCAAATTCCAGAAGGTGACTTGTCTTCAGCCTTGAAGAGTTATGCCATATCTGAAAGAAAGCATGGGGTAGATCCTTTCTCAGAGGTAACCACCCTAAGCAAAAATTAAAGAGAACCTATTTCTCACCCTTTAATGACTGACATCATAAGTGGTGTACTGATAGGTCAACATCTAGTCAAAATGAGAGTGAAAAGATGATGGGTCCCATCTGAAAGGTGCGATATGCAGAAATCAATATCAAGTTAACCCAGGACCAAACCTCTTCTACATTCAAGCTACCCTGGTATTAATGACCACTTGCCAGCTCCCTCTTTAGGCAGCAGCAACAGTGGCTGCCTTTGTGCTGCTACCACAACAGGGGGATTGCACTTTTACATAGACTAGGTAGAAAAACAAGCATTCGGCTAGGTATTTCCTGCAATGAAATGGAAATACCCTACCTGCAAGGACAGCCTTAGCTGGCAACAAAGAAGTTTTAAAAATCTGGTTATAGATTTCTCTGGGACAAAATACAAACAACAGCTGATTCATTGAACTATAGTCACTAGGCCATAATCAGGCAATTTGAAGACATTTGTATCTCTGAGGATCAAAGGACACAGCTAGTTGTGCATTCATCGGCTCAGTATTACTGAATCCAACCTAATGGGGTCATATCATCCGGGATGAGTTTTGAGAATGTCAGTGAGCAGGAAGTCTATGCTGTGAGAAGTGCACCCTGAGCTAGATCCCAGAGGACAGGCCTTCTGAAATGCTTCGGTAAGGCTGCACTGCCTTCTGCCAGCCGCCTAGCAACCACTCTGTAACTACTGAATGAATCCTTGGCTACTGCACAGGCAGCTCATTTCTTTCCAGGTTATAAGGAGGAACTCACACTGTTCACTTACTAATCTAGTCATGGTTTGTGCATTTTCTAAATAGAAAATGTGATTATTGTCTAAATTCATTTGAATTTAGAATTTGAATACATCTCAAGTAGTTGTCCCGAGATCAGCTCAGTTGGAATCCCAGTTCTCACACATCACAGCGGTGGGTCTCAGGGTAAGGCCTTAGCATCTGAACCTGAGATTCCTCATCTGTAAAATGGGACCAATTAGTGTTTTAGTTTTAGTATAGGACTTACATGAAAGAAGAATCTACTTCAGACCCTGACCCATAGTAGATATTCATCAGAAATTATTTTCCTTTCTCCTTCCTCACTCTAGACCAGGGGTTGGCAAACTTTTTCTCTAAAAGGCCAGATGGTAAATACTTCAGTCTTTGTGATCCATACAGTCAATCTCGACTACCTAAATCTGTCATAGTACAAAAGCAGCCATAGACAATGAGCAATGGCTATGTTCTAATAGAAAATTATTTATAAAAACAAGCACTGGGCAGGATTTGGCCCACAGGCCTTAGCTTGCCAACCCCTATTACTTATAACACATATGTCCAGATATCACGCTAAGCTAATTTTTCAACATGCTGATTCCATCTGGTCCAGATATGTCCTTCCTTCCTTTCTCTTTACTGTTTTTATTCTATTTCTTGAATGAATCAGAACGTAAGAGTCTGGCTTATCAACCTCCTTTTTTCCCTTTTAATTTTATGACTTGAGAAGTGCCCATGGGAGGGGCGCATATAAACTTAAGATGTTTAATTAATTTATCCACACAGCAGGTTCTGGGTAAATCAGCCTTATTTAAGAGAAACTCCCTAAACCTTCATAGAGAGAAAAGGACAATCCCTCATGAACTCACAGAGTCAACTGAGAAGCTTTTATTTGTGAGAAAGGATAGATTGTAATTTGCGTCCCAATTTTTAAAATATTGCTTATTAAATATGTTCACATTTGTTCACAGCATAAAGAACTTCTTAAGGGACAAAAGAACTAAGCCAGCAGTGATCACCTAGGATGGAGCAGGAACCTAAAGATTGGAAGTAAGGATGCAATGGAGTTTTCCCTGAATATTTTTAAATGTTTGTTTTTTAAACCATGTGAATGGTTTATATGTTCAAAAAAATTAATTTTTCAAAAGGAAAAAGAGCACTAAAAGGAGGTCTTTCAAATGAACAAAGCCAGCCAACCACAAGAAAGGAACAAACGTGAGGACGGGGAGGCAGCCTGAGTGTAATAAGCATCTAAGACTCTCTGGCCATGCAGGTCTAGCCTAGGGTCTCTGCTGCATCCCATAAAGCCCCTGGTTTATTAGCGGGCATCTGTGTGCCTTCTGCTTGTGCTGTGTCTGCTGCACAGGAGGAAATAAGGTGGAGGAATTAGGAGGTATTGGGAGCAAAAACACACCACTCTCCATTTAGAAGGGGTGGAGTCATAAGGAGAATATATTTTCCACTAATTCTCCCCAGAGTTGCCCAAACCATCCCTTCCTCTCTCAAAGTGCACCACATTTATCTACTCTCGAGCTGTCGCAAGCTCTCTTGCCACTAATTGTTTCTTTCTATCCTCAAATAAGCTTTAGTATTTTTTTAAGAACCTTTTATTTGATTTTACCTTCCTTTTAACTGTCATCGGTTGTCACAAATTGCTCTTATGGTCCAATTCCTCGTGCTAGTAGAATGACTCTCTCTCTCACTTCTTAACCATCTATGAACCAGATTCTGTCTCCACTCCTTCATTAAGTCAATTCTTTACTAAGGTCCTCACTGGCTCTTCAAACAAATCTAAGATTTGTTTGTTTTCCTTTCTTTTTATTCTCCTTGATCTCCTTTTTTTTTAATCAAATGTTTCTTCTCCCTCCTTTTCCTGAATTTTACTGAAAATTCTCTCTGACCGTTCCTAGTTTCCCAACTATGCCTCTTCCTTGTTCCTGCCTAGAACTGGGCTACAACCTGAATCTTAGTTGTCACCCCTCTTCTCTCCTCCCCTGTCCACATTCTCCTAGTGGGCAGAGTAAAGCAGATGGGGTCTTGGAGCCCTGCTCTGTGACTTCTTAGCTGTGCAGCTTAGGAAAAGTGATTTCATCTCTCTGGACTCAGTTTCCTTCACTATAAAACAAGGATTAATAAAGTCATGCATTCATTCATACATGCATGGAACAGCCTCTACTATGTACCAGACACTCTTCTAAGTATTTGGGATTCATTCCGCAAACTAAACAGACAATTATCTCTGTGCTCATGGCGCTCCCATTCTAGTGGGGGTGGGGGACAGACCAAAAACAAAACATACTAAATTTAAAAATTATATAAATAACACAATATGATGAGATCTGTAGAAAAAAAGAAAAAGGGAACAGATTACAAGTTTTAAAAAGGTGATCAAGGCAGGTCTTTCTGAGAAAGTTATGCCAAAACTCAGAAGTAGTGATGGAATTAAAAATGTGAATATCTGCTGGAGACTGTGCAGGCATAGGAAACTGACAAAAGTCCTGAGGTGGAGATGTGGCTAGCCTGTTTTAGAAACAGCAAAGAGGCCAGTGGGAATGGAGCAAAGTAAGCACTGGCAAGTGCAGTGGGAAATAAGGTCAAGAGAGGAAATGGTGGTGTCAGGCCCTGCGGCCTCTGAGATGAAAGCCAGTGCAGGGCTACAAGCAGAGGAGTGACATGATCTGATTTACGCTTTAAAAGGATCACTCTGACTTTGTGTTAGGTCTAGACTGTAATGGGAGTGAGATGGAAGCAGAGAGGCCATGAAGGAGGTACTGCCACAATTAAGGTAGGACTTTATGCTGACTGGGACGTGCGTTGGGGCACTGGATGGGGAGAGGTGGTCAATTCAGAATCATGACCCTACCTTGCAGGGTTATTTTGAGCCCCCGTGCAAGAATAATTGCATGTAAAGTGCCTAGCAGATGCCTGGTACAAGGAACATGTTAAATAATACTCACTAATCATGTTACATTTTACAGGTGGAATAGATTCTCCAGGTCATTATATGGAGAAGGCTAAGCTAGGATATGATATCCATGGTGTGCCAACCTGGGGGTTGGCAGCTGTCCTCACCTGAAGCTGGACAAGCAAGGAGCTTAATCTTCTTTTAACCATCACCTCCTATCCACTCCAGTACAGTATTTCCAAATGCCCACAAGGTATTTCCTCATGAAAAAGTTACCATAAGTTCAATATCAACAAGCATATTTTTAAAAAATTACTTGCCTATCTTTACCTTAAACCAGCTATCCCCCCAAATGGTTCCTTCTATTAATGATGCCCAAGTCCCCAGTCCCCAGATGAAGTACACTACCATTGGAAATTGGTATTGAATAGCCATTATATCTGCTGGTTAAACACCTCCTTTTACAAAAGGAGAAATGAGGCCCAGAATAGGACATGACTAGCTGTGGGCCACACCATGCTTTCATGACTGAGCAAGGCCTAGAACCAGTTTTCTGGACCCAGTTCATATCTCCGACAGCACCTCTTGCCCCTGTCCACACTGCAGACCTCAGTCGGATGTTCACATTCTCCCTGCCAGAGACTGCTCCCCCCAAGGTCTCAGGCCCGGTCACCACCACGGCAGCTATGATGGTCCTAGCTACTATTGTCAGTTAAACCTTACGGGAGGGCCTCTGGAGCCAGGGCGTACACTCTGATATGTGTTGGCCCTGGGTTCAAATCCTGACTGCACACTTAGCAGCTGTGAGGTCTTCAGCAAGCTTCCAGTGTTCTGCCTTAATTTCCTCACCTGAAAAGTTCCTACTTCACAGGACTTAAGTAGAAATATGCATGTAAAACATGAAGCGCAGAGCCAAGCACAAAATAAGAGCCCGGTAATCGTCAGTTATTATCCGTTGCAATACCACTCTTAGCCCTATCTTCTTCACAGGGAGACTGTGGCGATCCACACAAAATACATATGGAAGGACCTTTGCACCTGTAAATGGCTATACAAATGCAATGCACAGTCATTTATTTGTCCTCAAAGAAGAAGTCATTACAATTATCCAATGAACTGGATCTATTTCTGATGGCCTTCAGAGGAAAGGACCATTAGCACAATAATCATAGTGAATCTTTTTGGCCCAGAAGCCTCCTAAAGGGCTGAATCCTAACTTATATTACAGAGCTCAGTCCTAAGAATTTTCAATATCTGCCCTCAGGGATTTCATCACACAAGAGTTTTGGTTCAGAAAGCACAGACTTACCCAAAATGTCAACTCCTCATCCCAGAAGTTGAGTATATGGTATAGGTAGCATGGGTATTAGCCAGAAGTCTCAAAGAGGAGAAAGGTAGAGAAAAACAAAGACTCCCAATAAATTAAAAGTATCTGATCTACTTCTACAGAAAGTTAATAGAGGAGATGTAGAAGTTATTTTGGGGACAGAACAAACAAATGAGGGAGGACTGAGGATAACTGGAATGATTCTATTCATGTGTTCCTGTTCTTTTTATGTTGAGTTACATCGAAGGCAAGGCCTTCCTTTCATCAGGAGCCACATCAGTTTTGAGCAATATTGACAGAGAATTCTAAACCAAGCAGAGACGCATCAAGCTAAAGCATCGATGAGGGTAGTCCTCAGTGATGTGTACTCTATCCAGTGCAGTGATCATTGTACTTTTTTATCTCTCCAGGGAACCAGATTGATCAAAATAGCAACACATTTTGAAGGAATGGGATGGGATGGGATGGGGTGGAATCTTTTTCCAACGTTATATCTAAAAATCAGGCAAGAAATCATTCAGGTTAAGAAGACCACCTTACCTCTATTTTCTCCCATATGGCTTCATAGTTATCTTGGTGTTGGATATCTTGCATCAGTTTCTGAATCAAAGCTGATTTTGCAGCAGAATGGCTCTCATTTTTCTCAGAGGATGAAGCCCTCTCTGACTTCTCATCCGTGAATTTTTTCATGCCAGAGAGGGGCAAACACAACTCCTCATCAGAAAGAATGTCACTCAGCGGCCCAGATTCGATGCTTTCTCCCAGTGAAGATGCTATATCACTGGATGAGCTTGGAGACACCCTGCCTAGCCTGGAGTGCTTCTTTTTGATGTGGTAAGTTGGATAGATCTCAGAATCTGAATTCATTTCAGACAGTTCCCAGTCATCAATATTCTGAATGGTTTCTCCTCTGGGTTTTTGAGGCAGAAGCTTTGTTAAGTTTTCCAACTTCAATGCTAATACTTCCGTTTGCTTAAGGTGAGAGGGCAGTGCTAGGTATTCATCAGAGCCATACCAGGCCTCCACAACCTGACCGTTTCTAGTGACATGACTTGGAGAGGAGGAGTTCCCTTTTTTGCTTTTGTGTTTTGAAAGAAGGGGTAATGGAGACACGATGGGGTCTGAGCCAACAGATGACTCACTGCTTTGAGTAAAAGGTGGTGAACTGGATGTTTCTGTCTTCACTGGCAATTTGGCATCCCAACTTCCCTGATCACAAAGCTCATGTGAGGATGTAGAAGCTGAATCTGTTTCTGGCCCCTCTATGGCCTTGGAAGGACAAGAAAGAATTCTATTCTGTGCTACTGAGTTCCTCATATTTTCAGCTTGCTTGCCTGAACTGGTTCCCCATTTAGGTGTTTGGCAAGGAGGTACCTCTTCTGAGGTCTCCTGTGGTTTTTTAAGTCGAGGTTTGTCTTTAGGGTAGTCATTAAGTCTTCCTAGGCTGGAAGAGATTTCCTTAAAATGACTTTTGACTGTGTTTTCAAGATTCCCATCACCCACTTTGTGCAAACATTCATATGACTGACTGGCCGCAGAAGGGCTGTTTGGATAGGAAGACTGCAACACCAGGCAAAGCTTGGATCTGTCCAGAGGATCCACCAAGGATGGAGTGCTTCTACTCATCTCCGGCTTCAAATCAACCATCTGCTTCTTTCCATCCTTGCCTTTCAGATCATACTTTAATGTTTCCTCTTTAAGGAAAAGTCCTCTTTTTGGCAATGTGGGCTGCGTAGGAGAGTCCTCATTATAATTAAAGCAGTCTCTGATGGATCGCTTGGGGATTGTATTTTCACAAGGAATAGGCTGTTGGTTCTTTGCACCAAAATGGGAGGAGGAATTGGATTCTTGCTTCGTGGTCTCAGAAGGGTGAACAGCATTTGTCTGCACTTCCCCTGAAGATGATGTGCCTGGGGTTAAGCTTGGGAGCTCATCAGCTGTGGAAGTGTTCTTTTCCTTACATCCACTTTTGTCATCTGCTGAAAGAGATACTTGAGACGCTGTCTCACTAACTGCTTCGCTGCAGTTGGAAGGGATGGGGTCAGCAGCCACCGTAAGTAACCCAACACTTCGGATAAGCTCGGGGAATTCTTTTTCCATCTCACTGTAGCTCCAAGAGTCAAATGGTTTGGTTTTGACCTGGCTGGAGGTCATGTCACCCAGGCCACCAAGCAAATCCTCACTTGGACTGTAGTCAGACAGTTCGAAAGCAGTAATACCACAATCCAGAGACAAATAATTTTGAGAGCATTTGATAGTTAACTGTCCTGAGTCGTCCACTTCTGTTAGCGAATCAAGCCGACCCTGAAACACAAAGACAACGGTTTCAGTAAATGCAACATCAAGCGCACTCAGCCTCAGTTCAAATGAGTCCTCGGCACAGGCTGCTGAAGAGGTAGAAAATACATCAGTCTCGATTGTTTCTGTTTTGACATGCAGAAAGGCATGTTAATCAATTACCAGACTGCTTTATCTAGTATCCAGAGCTGAAACATTTAAGGATTTTTCTTTCACCTGAAAGAGATAATTTTGGAGAAAATTAATTTGTGTTGAAAGGTTATCGTCTTAGTTCCAGTTTCTCCTCTCTGCATGCATTCCTACCCCTCCCCAAGCCCCACCTCTGTCCTGCTGCACTCTACTCCCATATCCACTTGTGCTTTGCAGATACCAAGTGCTAACTTCCCTTGTTTTGAACAATTCAAGATGGACCAATTTTATTTAAAATGCACCTATACTAAAAAGTATAATGATAACTAAGTTTTTTTAATTTGTAAATCTTTAATTATGACAATAAGGCTTTTGTCTCATTATTAATGCAACGTCTAATAACAACAAATAAGGAGATTTTTGATTGATGATTTGTTTGAAACAGAAGGGCCCTGGAATCCTGTGATGCCTACCATGCTGAAGGACAGTCTAGTCTAGTGCCCTTGGTGGGTGAAGGAAGGAAAACGGCAAGTAGAGGGTCATTCTATCCGCAGACCTCCATTCTCCTGAAGGAGGAGCGAGTGAGGACACTGAGCTGGCCCCTCTGTGGCTGCTGGAGCCTGTCCCCTTCAAGCAGGTCATCACAAGCCTTGGTCTCTCCAGATGCTTCCGTTGGGTATCATTGTTCCTTTGTTTTATTTTGGAAGGTTCTCTCTCTTCAGACCTTCATCTTGCCCTTATCTCCTAGTCACTTCTGACTCCACAACGTACAGATAAATAATAATGATGAAAAGATTCATTTAACTTTTCTGAGCCTGTTTCCCCAACTGTAAATGGAGATGGTTGATACCAACCATTACTTTTTCATTTAATTCTCACAACTCTCTTCTGGGGTCTGTACCACTGTGCCTGCTTTATGTAGGAGGAAACTGAGCCAAGGTAAGGTACATAACTACCCTACGGCTGCATGACTAAAGGGCCAAGCTCAGCCTGGGACTCAGGCTATCTGATCCAGAGGCCATGTTTTACTCTCTGTGCTAGAATTTTTTCTGACTTATTGGAGATTATCTTAAACTGACATGCCCTTTCCTCTAATTTGTTCTCAACATTGCCGCCAGAATATTTTTTACAAATTGCTAATCATATCCTCTTACTTTTCAGGTTAAATTCCTTTAGTGGATTCCTGATGTTTTTAGATTAAAAAAACCCAAACGCTTCTAAGGCCAGACATGAAAGAGGACCTCTCGCACACCATTCTCCCCTTCTTGGCTGTACCCAGCCACAGTAGCCTCTTTTCAGTTCTTGAATACTCTGTTCCCTCGTGCCCCAGGGCCTTGGCACATGCTGTTTCCCCAGTATAGAAAGCTTCCTACTTGTACCCTTTCAACTAGTTGACTCTTACAGATCCTCAGATTTCATCTTAAGCTTCACTCAGGCTTACTCTAATTCCCACCTAAATCAGAATTTATTATTTTATTGTATATATAATTTTATTATAAGCTCTCATAAAACTATGTTCTTTTCCCTTTAAGCATTTATCTCAATATGTAAATAAACACTATTACTATTATTTGGCTAATGTTTCTCCCATTACTTGTAAGCTCCATGAGAGTATATATCACACTGAGTATATATCACACAGAAAACGGCAGATTCACCACGTTCCTGCAGCATGTAGCACAGTGTTCTGCATAGACTAGGCATTCAAGACACACCTTGAATAAATAAATGAGTGACATTTTGGAATGTTTCTCTATGCCTTCATATAATCTCTTCCTCTGATTATATAATTTTAGGGGACCATAGGAATTAAAATCTCAAGCTTCAGTGTCAAATTCTGGCTCTAGCACTTATTTGCAATGTGATCATAAGCCAGCAGCTTGACGTCACCAGGCCACATTTCCTGTGTCTGTAAAAAGGAAACGATAAATCATGCAATAGGGGTGAGGTGAGGCTTAAAGGAGAAAATAGGTATAAGGCACAAGTCTGGCACATGGATGGATCTTTAATGAATGTTCACACTTATTACTTACTGTATAATTAATAGTAGTAATGAAATATATTAAGGGGGGAAATTTCATCAAGACCAGAGGTAGCCCTGTACTAAATTACACTGTACAAAGTGAGAAATCAAAATTAACTGCCAATCTTAACAAAATGATCTAAATAAAATTGTATAATGCTTGTGCTTCATATCTGGACCTGACTCTTTAAACAAAGCCAGAAGCCAAAAATACTAAGGAATGAGTCAGCTGGTCAAAAGTCACACTTTATGAATCTTTTTTTTAAAAGAATAATGTTGGAAATTACCAACTTAAAAACAGATTGCATTTAATTTTTAAAATTTGGTTGTACAGCACTCAGAACTCACTCTATTACAAAAATAAAATTATGAAAACAAGAAAAATAGAATTATAAAGGATGGTTAAGTTCCAGAGCTGTCTCGCTAAGACCTACTTAAACAATCAACTATGGTTGAAATTTGCAACATTATTTTCATCATAAAGGTACTGCATTTCAGCTACTGATACGAGATTAGAGGTACTAAGGAAAAGCGTTCAGTGATGTATTTGAGAAAAAGAAATTTGAGAATTTAGGTGAAAATTAGACCCTGAAAGTGTCAGCTGCATGCTACTGGACAAGCAGGGAATGTGATGGCCCTGGTAACTCATTTGCTCTCTATTTTGATGGTCATGACATCCTTGAAGATGCTTTTTTGTTCAAGAATAAAAGATGCTCAGTCGATGTTAGAAGAATATGTAGATAAGTAGATGGAGTGAGGATACATCTCAGAGTATGTAGGTGACTTTTCTGAAGTCTCCAGCAATCTCTAACCAGTTCTAGTTTAAAAAAGCAAATACCATACTCAAAAACACTTCATACAGGGTGGGCACAGTGGCTCAGTGGCAGAGTTCCTGCCTGCCATGCCAGAGATCTGGGTTCAGTTCCTGGTGCCTGCCCATGCAAAACAAAACAAAACAAGAAAACACTTCATATCCCAAAGAGGCCCCTCTCCCATCCTGTTCCTAGCCAGCCTAGCAAGCTTGTGCACGGCTGACTGCCACTCAGGGGTAACTGTATTTTTTAGTCATACTTCATTTCTTAACCTGCAAAAAAAATTCCTCCACTAAAAAAAAAGCACACACAGTCCATTCATTTCAGTTCTTAAAGAGCAAGTGACAAGCATCTACCCATGTATTTTTTAACAGTCTGTTAATTATTATACCATTATTCAGGAATATTTATTCAAAAGTAGTCTTCTAGATTTCACCACACAGAAGAATTTTTTTTTTAAAAAGAAAGTTCTCTGAAAGTTCTCAGAGCAGATGGACAATGAAACTCATTTCTTAAAATATTGCTTGATGATACTATTATCAATACTTCTAATGCTTCCTTCTGGACTACTTTTCCAGATATTTTCTAATGCATGAATGTAATAAAGTCCAGGTGAGCATGGAGGTAGATGAAGTTCTTTTACTGCCCTTCAAGAAATGTCATATTTAATTGTGTAGTACCTTTAACCATGTCGGGGCTGCCTAGTAATATCTCCATTCAGATATACCTCTACTCACTTAATATGTTATAAAGCAGCTTTTTAGATGAAAGTTATATTTTATGTAGGTGGTAATTTATTCACATTAATGATGGTTAATTTATTCACTTTTTTGTTTTCTTCACTTGTCTTAGACATCAAGGAAAATTTATTTTTCCCTAATATTGAAACAAGAAATTTTCCTTCCTTCCTCACCCACATTAAGTAAACTGAAGCTCTAGTTCCAAATACCTTCTTAGGTCTTTCTTTTATAAACATTACATTTTGCCACCAACTGAACATGATATTTAATACCCATAATTCAGAAATATGAAGAACTCCCTCTCGAAATGTCCCAAGGGTATATTAATGACCATTGTTACTTCAGGGTCATTTTTGTGTCCTGATTTAGTGTTCTTACTGAGAAGATAGTTAGAATTTCAGTGTTTTGTTTGTTTGTTTGTTTTTACACGGGCAGGCACTGGGAACTGAAACCGGGTCTAGGTCATGGCAGGCAAGAACTCTGCTACTGAGTCACTGTGGCCCACCCAGAATTTCAGTGTTTTAATTATGACTACTTTAAAATTTCCACATCCATCTCTCTTCTTCTTTCCTGTATCACATTACATAATTCTTTTTGTGCTTTAATTTCTAATATATAGATTCAAGGATCTTGGACCATGTGAACTAGATTATTCAGATTCCTTTCAGCTTTGCCATATTGGGTCTCTAGGATTCTAAATCATGGTGGACCAAGAGAAGTACGTAAGGAAATGGGAAGTAAAAATGGAGCATAGTTTCCAATGGGAAGGGGAAAATACCAAAAAAACTTTCAATATTTTCAAATACACTACAATAATTTTTAAGGATTTCTATTTACTAATGGCTGAAATTATGAGAGTCAAATAATTAATCTCCACGATTAATTCCTGGTCCACCAATTTACAGTGATAGCTCTGTTCTATACCAAGAGCAGGAATTATCCACATTATTTAATTCAATTCCACTCATCAGACTTTTAGATAGTGATATTATCTAGGTTCTGTGAGAGATATAGAGATGAATATAATCTGGTGCCAACTCTCCCAGAGATCAAAATCTAGCAAATGGAGTTCAGAATACTCAACTGGCATTACAGAGGAGAAAAGGCAATGGTCTGATATATTTAAGATCCTGAAAGAGAAAGACTTCCAGCCAAGAAGTCTGTACCCAGCCAAATTGTCCTTTAAAACTGAGGGAGATTAGAATTTTCACAGAAAACCAATGCTAAGAGAATTTGTCCACAAAAAACTGGCCCTACAAGAAACATTAAAGGGAGTTCCGCTGGCTAAAAATAAAAAAGAAAAGAGAGGGAGGTCTGGAGGAGGGCACATAATTGAAGAATACCAGTTAGAGTAACTTAAAGGATAAAAAGAGAAATAGGGAAAATAATATATAGATCTGACAAAATCCAAAGGATAAGATGTTGGATTAAAGAAAAATGCCTTTACAGTAATAACTTTGAGTGTTAATGGACTTAACTTGCCAATTAAAAGATTCAGATTGCTTCCATACAGGAGACCCAGGTTCAGTTTCCGGGCCATGCACCTGCCCCCCTCAAAAAAGATACATATTGGCAGAATGGATAAAGAAATATAATTCAGCTATATGATGCTTACAAGGGACTCATCTTAGATACAAGAATACAAATAGATTGAATGTGTAAGGATGGAGAAAGATTTTCCATGCAAGCTGTAACCAAAAAAAGCAGTAGTAGCTATATCAGACAAGATAGAACTTTAAATGTAAAGATATCACAAGAGATAAAGAAGGACACTATATGTTAATAAAAGGGACAATTCACCAAGAAGAAATAACAATCACAAATGTCTATGCTCTCAATCAAGGAGCTCCAAAGTACTTGAGACAAACATTGGCAAAAGTGAAGGGAGAGATAGACACTTCAAAAATAATAGTAAGAGATTTCAATTCACCACCCTCCTCTATAGATGAAACAAACAAACAGACATTCAACAAGGAATTAGAAAACTTAAACAACTTGATAAATAAATTAGATCTAACAGACATATATAGGTCATTATACCCTAAAACACCAGGATATATACATTCTCTCTAGTGCTTATGGAACATTTTTTAGGACAGAA